>JAULBZ010002386.1:0-18900 GCA_032360805.1 Neoturris breviconis | reverse complement strand
TCCGAAAGTAAGTTACCCGACTTCCCCGATCCGAATATCCTCTGTGGCAGTTATACTAGAAAATAAATATGAGAGGAGCTTTCCCTTTCCGAAGATTCGCTGTTAACCTTACAGCCTTACTTTACCTTGCCATTTAAAATACAACTGATTTAGTTTAGGAAGGATGGAAGGATTCAAATCTGAGTTTAAACTCAAGAATTTTGGGCTGAAACATGACATTCCAGATGAATTCTCATCTATGCGGGTAAGGCAGTAAGGATATTTACTTATATTTACCGAACCTAGGAGAGCAGGGGTCGCCCTTTTTATCATGGAAACAGTTTAGAAACGTCGGCGTTTCAACCTCCTCCAGTAAATAGAGTTAAGAAAGAAGGACATATGTTCAAGCAAAAAATTCTCTTTTGGCTATTTATTGGACATCAAGACAAAAGACTAACTGTTGAGGCCCGCGGCGGCCAGCTGTTTCTTTAACGGAAAAAGTAGACCTGACCTTCCAAAAAACTAGAGAGAAGGCGGGGCCGCCAATGGGAACGTCGTCCTTTATGGAACCTAGGAACACTGTAGTGACATCCCTACGTGACTTTACATTTTTTATAGAGAAGTCACTGCAGTGTTCCAAAATGGGATTGCTGTAATAATTTACGATCCGACGATCCACCTTTCGTAAAATTACTCGGAATCAACCCTCCTCCAGAGTTAAGAAAGAAGGACATATGTTCAAGCAAAAAATTCTCTTTTGGCTATTTATTGGACATTTAGACCATATGTTACATTTGTCTCTGCAGAGACAATGGTAACAAGGATAAATAATTCTTATTCCCAAGAAATTTAAAGAGTTCAGAGAATAGTAACAAAATGTTTATTTGGTAAAAATAAATAGAAATAGAGTAATACATGTTTTTTTTTGCTGACATAATTAGGAAACAAAGGTAAAATACTTTTTATTTTTAAATAGAGACAAACAGTTAATGCTTAAAAGTTAAATTTAGCTGGAATATGTGATATTTCCTGAATGCATTTCCTGAAATAGCAGCAAAACGACCAATTCTAGCAACTCAGAGAGACAATGGTAACATTTTGATTTTTTTAAATATTTACTTTTGTCTCCTCTATTACCACAATATGGTAACAGATAATATTGTGGCTTAGATAACAAAGATTAAGCACTAAAAATTAGATATCAGAAAAAAGCTTTAATGGTACAAGTCATATTGCGAGAGTATAGTAACACCAACTTCCAAGCTAATTTTATTTCATGGATGAATACCATGAATCTCTTTGTAAAATACCATAAGATGACAACCTATCCTTCTGCATTGTGAAATTACACTGTTAAAGAGCACCACATTGGTAAAACCACTTCAGATAGTTACCCAAATCAGAAAAAATGTAGCAATGGAGACAAAAAAGTAATAAATTCTTAAAATTTATTTACTCTCAAAATACAAAAGTTATGGTTGAAAAACCATTATACATCTTCTGAAGATCAAGCCATATGTTAAACAATGCCAAGAGATTATGGTAACATTTTCCTAATAGTATCTTGATTACAGAACTTAACTGTATTTCCTGGATAAATATCATTTATATACCAAATAATATCATGCGATACTTGATTTTGGTCTGATATTTTGTTCATTAAATATTTTGTTTTCGTTATAGTTTAATTTTTACCTTTTTCTATGTATATATGTACTCTGTAAGAAGAAGGGATTTCTTCAAAAGTGGAGACTTAGAAAATTTTCAAAAATTCAATTTACATTTACCAAAAGGATCAATTTATGATTTTTGTTGACTTCGAAAATTTTTGCATTTTTTTTTACTATTCATAAGGATTTGACCAGAATTATATTTGGACTTACAAAGTTTTATGAAAAATAATTTTTCGTGATATTTTTCGTAAAAATAATTTTTAAAATTTCAAGAATTGAAGTCTCCATTTTGATTTTGGGAAGCTTCCTTTTTCATTTTTGAAATAAATATAATGTGAACATGCTTTCTAATTAAAGTTAGGGACTATAAAAGTTTTATTATAAATGTGATGTTAACCCTATGTTAACCCTATTATATATGGGGGAAGGGCAATACTTTTTACGATATATATATCCTGTACAACATATCGAACGAAGTTCTCCTTTTGTGATTTTAATATTTTTTTACTAGGAACATTTCAGTATAATGACAATTTTCAAAAATTATGCAGAAGGGGTGATTATTTTCACAATCCTTTGTCTGTCATAAGATTTTATTGAATGATCTGTTGTTTTAATATTGTTCAGTCCATGTCATATGAGTTATTACTGCTCTCATCCACAGTTTTATTTAAGAAATCTTCTTATTGCTCTCCTCCACAGTTGTTTTTTAATAATAACTCTTTTTATTAATGTTGATACCTCTGGCACCCCATAGCACCATAGATATTTGGTTATTTTATTCATTTTGGTAGTAAAAGACTAAGCAGAGTTTACTAAGTGTCAAATAATTGTGTCTATTTTGTTCCATATATAATAGGGTTAAGTTAATGCATTAATTATACCCATCGGGGAATTAGATGTAAAAAACATTTTACTATTTTATAGTAAAATTAAATTTGATGGAGTCCAAATTGTTCGTTATAAATTAGCACTATTCCCTACATATGTATTTACAATCACAGGTCTAAAGGTTCCATTCTACTAGCTAGAATCAGCCCCTTTCACCTCACTCTCGTCATTTTCACCTTCAAGATTACAAAGTTTCTTTATCTTTGCAAATGAATTTCCAAGTCCACATATCAAAGGGGAATCTATTGTTATTTTCTGAAGAACACTACAGTACTTACTTCTTTGTCATATTAACACATCTATGACACATCCTCCTCTGATACAACCATCTTGTTTATCTCATATTTGCAACTGAAATACATTATGGTCATAACAAACCAATGCAATGCTCCAATCTAGCAGTAAATTAATGCTGGAAATAAATGTTTTAATCGATTTTTAAATGCTGATACATATTTATTAGGGTTAGTGATAGATTAAAAGCAAAATTAGAAAGAAAAAAATTTAAGTTCGTTCTTCTTTACTGTAAGGACCCAATTAACAGGGGACATCAATAATTTCTTTCTCTCACTGGAGCTAGATCAGCTAATAAGCTTATCAAACATTACACCACTCAAGATCTTGTGTGTATCCATGTTCTTAGGGTTGTTTTATTTGAAACTTGCCTGAAGCTGTGCTCAAAAATCACTCTTCCACAGTGCTTATTTATTCTTTTTTGACCACTAAAATTTGTTAAAATAAATTATAATAATATATTATTCAGCATCGCTGATCGTCACTGTGGAGGAGAGATTTTTCGGAATATTTCCAGCCAAATTGGCTGAAAATATTCTGCAAAATCTCTCCACCACAGTGGAAAAAAACTGCATTTGTTTTTATCTAATTAGTTTTGTGGTTTGCCACCTGTGTGTATTTGGTGTTGGAGGGTGTTAATTACTGTTTATTCCCTTGGAACATTGCTTTTCTCAATAATCTATTATAACAACGGTACATGGCTAACATTTTTGACCAATTGGAGCTTGGTTTTGATGGCTATTTATTTTGTATCCATTACAGCTATTTCTGGACTATTTGGCTTGGATTATGTTGCCGTAATAAATGAAGATGTTGAAATGACTATGACAATTGAAACAGAAGAAGCAGAATCAAGTGTTGTTAATATGGCGTGGTATTTGAAATTTTTTTGGGCATGGTTTAGTATAGCTTATGTTATCACAGCAGTTACTGATGTTATGTATTGGGGTTTCGTATATCAAGACCATCATTATAATACAGTTTCATCATCATTTCTTTACATCAATGACCATGCAGTGTTGTTTATTTTACTTTTAATCGATCTTCTGTTCCATCAAATCCCTGTTCGTATATATCATTTTATTTATCCGCTGATAGTAGCATTGCTATACCTTGTTATGTCTATTTCATATAGCTTTGCATCTGGTAAGTATGTATATAAAGTATTAGATTGGGAGGGCGAGCCGGGCACAGCTGTTGGATATTTCTGTATTGCACTAATCATGGCTTTCATTATGCAAATGATTATGTATGGTATTTACAGATTGAAATTAAAATATAAGTAATTTTCTAATAAACTACAGGTTGGTTGAAGTAGGAACATATAATCACTGTGGAGAAGTGATTTGTGAGTATAGCTTTAGGCTATAATGCCCGAAGCAAATATAAATAAATTCCTTCTCCACATTGATATATTTACTGTTACCAATGAATATGTACCTGCTTAGAAGAGTATCGAACTGAAAAAAACAATCAATTACAAGTTCGTGTAGGGGTGAAACTCATTTAGGGGTCCATGTAAAGGCTGCCTAAGTGGACAATACCGAAAAAAATAAAATAATGTTTAGCATTATTTCTAGTAGAAAGTGCCACTCTTAAAGGCGTGGCACTTATTAGAGGGTGGTGTTTATTTCACTCTTTCTTATTAGAGGGCAGCGCTTATTTCAGACTAAGCGCTTATTAGGGGAAATATGGTATACAGTGTTCATAATTAGAAATAAAGCATTCATAAATTTCATCAAATTTCATTTCATCTCCAAAATTCAATTCAAAAAGCAGATTTTTCAACAGCTTAAAGTAGTTAAACTCAATCAATCTGAGAAAAATTACTACAATGAGGAGTGTTAGGTCTTGCAATTGATTGGTTTCTTCGGGACGAAATGCTCTCTTAGTGGATAACACTAGATATTTTGTGTGGGGTTATTTTCACTTGTTTTGTGGATATTTAAATACTCAGAAGGTATCATATAAGCAGTGATCATAACAAATAATCAGTGTGGAGGAGTGATAATTATTCAAAGCAATATTTGTTCTTATGTTAATCTTAAAAATTCTTCCTCCACAGTGATTATTTTCTCTAATTTCGATCAATGTTGAATGTGATGGTTCGAATCATTTATTTTATATTATTGTTTTATATTATTTTTATTATATGTATTGTTGGCTGCAAATTAGGGGAATGTATATTTTTTATGTATTTTTTACTTTGAAATAATATTAGGAGTGAATTATAAACCATGCAGTGGGAAAAACTTGTTCAAAGTAAACAGTTATGATGCTAGAACAATGCCGTTCGACGTCGCCCTTGCGTCTTTACTATGGACTTTGAACAAGTTTTGGGGTGGTGGTTGGGTGGCTTTATTTAAGGAAATGTAGTATGGTTTTAGATTGTGTTTACTCAACGCAGAGCAAATAACCATTGTGAAGGAGTGATTTTTCAGCATTGCTTCAGGCTAGCAAGCTTGAAAAAATGCTCAAAAATCGCTCCTCCATAGCAATTATTTGCTCTTATTTAAAACATTGGCTTATGCATGATTGTAATTCTAATATTTTTTTATTCTTGTATGTATTTATATTTAGTGGTTTGCTATATTGTATATTTTGATTGATCAATATTTATGAATTTTTTAATACTACTCATAAAATACAGTTATCTCTCTGTAATTCGAACCTTTATAATTAGAACTTTCACTAAATCGAACACATTTGATCGATCCCTCTTATAAATTACCTCTATAATTAGATAACTCTTTTCAAGTCCCCTGAAATTTCGAATTACTAAGAGTTAACTATACATTTACGCACATATATTTAAGGTGGTTATATTTTAATGCCACACGTTAACTATTTCCCATTATACCACATTTATTATACGCAGTCTGCAATATATTCTTGAAAAGTGAAATTCGCACTCAAGTTCAACTCCGGCAAAAAGTCTTTCATCTTGATTAGGAATACAAATGGCACGAAAATTTGTTCGAATTTGTTCCAAGAGCCTGGATATTAGACCGCTAGAAACAACATAATTTGTCGAGTTTGATCTCTGACTTAAATCTGTAGTTTCGGTGGTTCTTCGAGAATTCATCAAATTTCGCAAAATGTCTAAAAATATATGACTAAGATTGTAGTTTGAAAAGGTTTGTAAAAAAAAGCAAAGATTTCCATCAAGAAAGTAAAGAGTCCTTGAACTGAGATTGTGTTGGCGTGTTACGCATCAATGATTGGAGTAACGATTGTGTTGTGCGTGTTACGCATCAATGATTGGAGTAACAAAAGGAGTGCGAACTCACAACTTGATTGCTTTCTCCTATTAATAAACATTTTCTATTCGTATACACGCACGGTAATTGTTATGAATATATATATTTACTCAATCAGTGTTCATAGATGTTCTCAGTTGGCAAAAACTTGCTCAAAGTCCACGGTAAACGTTGTTCTAAAGTCTTTACCGCGGACTTTGAACAAATATTTGCCCACTGAATTATATTACTCGTTGATTCCCAATGCAGTGCTTGAAATGACAGGAATAAGCACTGTGAAGGAGAGATATTTGAGTACAGACTACCTTAAGTGCATCAATTTTTTCGAGTTTTATCAAATTCGCGAATAATTGTGTCCTTAACTTATTTGGGTACCTTAGGCGTATTAAATTTTGCATGTATGAATTTTCGCGAATTTCTGCTTTTTTCGGTAAAATTAACTTTTCAAGCCCGTCAAAGCGCGAAATATTAACAAAATCGGTGATTCAGGAAGATTCTGGTCCAGAATGGGATGAAAATGGAAACGCCCTCAAATTATTCATTGAATCTCCTTGCCTCTTTCGTTTCTGTGATAAAGAGTACTACTAACGAACTATTTGTGTTTAATACTTCTTCTGTAACTTGCTACACTGAATGTTCTTTTGGTAAATTTTTCTCAAATTGCGAAAATTAGTACGCCCGAAACCAATATAAATAGCTAAATTCGCGAAAATTAGCACGCGTAAAATGTATATTTTTATCCACCCTCTTCATTACTTGTGAAATCTTTTCGTATATCTATGGTGAAATCTTACTACAGTTTTCTCAAAAACCAAGCTCGTCCCTAACGCATACTGACTATTTTTTCTTTTTACATAAGAAAGACAAGAAATATGAAACATATTTATATAGTCCAGTCAATGAAGCCCAAAAAATTGATTACACCGAAATAAAAAAAAAATGAATTTGATGCGAAGAGGTAGCAAATTTATTATACAAATACATCAATTTATTGTAAGATGTAAACGATTTGAAATTGATCAAATAAATCATCTAAAAACGGATCGTCAATAGGTGAATTTGTTCACACGAATTATAAAAGAAGCCATTACATTGGTTGTCACCTGATAAATTACGTCACTTTCAACCAATTTAATGATTTCACTTTGAATTCGCCTAGCAGAGATCCGCCGTAAGCTCTAGATGTGAGGGAACGTATTATGGCTACACTAGGAGAGCTACAGCCAGAAAAAGGATTTAAGTATTTTAGCTAATTATATTTGTCCAATGTGAAAGTACGTACACGAACACAAGTTTCATCTTTTATCTAAATTTAGTCTGGGTCAAAATGCCAGTTGACTGGACTAATAATAATATAACAACCAAATCGTTCCGAGCAGAGTCACATTACGACTATGTCCCAGGGATTTGTTTCTGGGGACTAGGTCGAGTGTTTTCACTGCATAAATATACAAGTTTCAATGTGGTAGAATACTGTTCGAGTTAAAAGCGGACGAGTTGCGGACGTACGTCGTGTAAAATGTTGCGAATACAAACAGTTTCCCTTAGTTTAAATAACATAGCTGCAAAAATAAGGAGGTTCTTGGTAAATAGTCAAAATCATGTCCGTTTCTTAGTTGCTCACTTTATCACATAAAAGGTTTAATATCTTAGGGACAAGAATAGGAAAATAGAGAGATGGCGAACAGAAACTTCCAGCATGTGAGAGGGAGGAAAGGAACTGTTATATCATTAAATGAAATCATCTTCGTACTGAAGAAACAAGAAACCAATCGCAGTAGTCGCAGATTTCTACGAGGCGTCATCTCCTTGTTGCATACGACGTTTGGCCCCACAAGCTAATTTTTTAATTTAAACGGCTCGGGGTAAATAGATGGAATGAAAAGTGTTGACCAGCTATGTACCAACAATTGCATTAGTCGCAGATTTCTACGAGGCGTCATCTCCTTGTTGCATACGACGTTTGGCTCCACAAGCTAATTTTTTAATTTAAACGGCTCAGGCGGCAAAAACTTGTTTAAATTCCACAGTAAAGACGTTAGAACAACGTCGAACGACTTTGAATAAGTTTTTGGTTAATCTAACATTTCCACAGTAATAACAATGTTTAATATAGAAGTTTCATCTTTTCGAACATGCGATGGAAAATAAATTATTTCTAATACATCTGTGACGCCACATATTTACATTTTAAATATTTCAAACTCATAGTTTTACTTTTTCTTTAAAAAACAGCATTATATTCTTAACTCATAAACAGTCAACTTGTAAAAAAAAAGAATGAAATGACCGTGGATGAATTTAGAAATAACAACTCAAGAAAATCAACATCACAAACATGAATATAACTGCAGGATATCACCTGTGGAGGAGTGTTTTTGGGTCAGCAGCAAAACTTAAAACTATACTCAAAACACTCCTCCCACAGGTGATGTCCGACTGTTATTTTCCGGCTTGACATCATATAAATATGTTGCGAACTGAAATAGAAACAGGGCCCAGTTGTTCGGAAGCCGATTAACGCTAATCTTGGATTAAACCCGGATTAAAACTTCTTTCTTCCAATCAAATGTCGCGAAAAGACAATTTAATCGAGGATTAAACTAATCGGCTTTCGAACAACTGGGCCCAGAAATCAAAAATAATATGAGCAAAATTTTATTCAATTTTGCGATACCGCCCATTATAGACTCAATGTCTGGCGTGAGAAGTCTATGGAGTGAAAAATCCGACAGAAAAATCATCTTCTAGGTGTGGAAGTACAATTTGTCTGTCGATCAAGCGAAAATTAAGCCGGATCTCTGCTAGGCGAATTCAAAGTGAAGTCATTAAATTGGTTGAAAGTGACGTAATTTATCAGGTGACAACCAATGTAATGGCTTCTTTTATAATTCGTGTGAACAAATTCACCTATTGGAGATCCGTTTTTAGATGATTTATTTGATCAATTTCAAATCGTTTACATCTTACAATAAATTGGTTATGAGAGGGATGGATAATCTTTTGTTTTCAAATCATTTCCCCTAGGCGAATTGGTTCGCACGAGTTCTAAATGAAGCCATTGCATGCATTGGTTGAAATTGACGTCACATGTCAGGTGACGTCGCTTTCATCCAATGTAATGGCTTCATTTAGAATTTGCGTAGTGGAAATCCACCTTTGTAGTAACAAAAGTACCCACAAAAAACAAAACAGATACTTTTCGTGCACAAGAGTATTGTATTATATTACCCTTTGTATAGAGGAGTTTTATATAATTGATACGTAAACCTACGAAGCAGGGTGTAACGTTAACAAACTAGTAATTGATTGGTTTCTTCGTATCAAAGAAACCAATCAATTACAAGTTCATTCACATTATATTCTTCTTCGTGTGTGTTATATATACGTACAGTGAAGTATTGGCATGAAATAAATTTTATACCTTAGGCATGATAATTTTTGGGCGTATTTTTCGCAAGCATTTTCGCGTGCACAAATTTTCGCAAATTTAGCTTTTTTCTTTGATTTCGCGTGCACTAATTTTTGCGATTTTGGAAAAAAAATTGGAAAGAAACATTCATGGTGTAGTTACAGAATGAAAACGAAACACGGATAGTTAAGTGCTATACTCTTTATTACACAAATGAAGAGGGTAGGATACCAATTCAAATTGAATACGTTTCCCCATGTGCTTCCTATTCTGAATCAGAATATTCGTGCTGCGGTTTGACGAGCATGAAAATTTAATTTTCGCGACAAAAACAGAAATTCCCGAATATTTGTACACGCGAAAATTAATACGCCTAAGGTATTTAAAAATAAAGGCTAAATATCTCAGAATAATACCCAACATTCAAGATCAAGCTTCCCATACTACATCAAAAACCAGGTTGTTTCTCTTGAGAGAACCATGAATCGTCTGTTACGGAGACAATGATAGTCCCTTGTGGAGGACTGAACTACTTGGTAGCCAAATCGTGGAGGGCTAAGCTGCTAATTACCAATGATAGCCAAGTCATCTTTATTAGAAGACTAAGCTATTCAAATCACCAAATCAAAATGCAATTGTAGACATTTCGATACATTTTGATACTTTTCATGCAATTTACAATCTAACACGTGGCGACAAGCGTGTCATAATACTCGATTGGTACTCATTCAGAAATTATTAAAATATCTGCTACCTTTCTTCTGTTTTCGTTTGGTATTCAACAGTGTGTGGTATATATTGTAATAGCTTATCATGCAGTCTTAAAGTATCAATTTCCATTGAATTAGAAAGTATAAGGTATAGCAAGTATAGTATTAGGAAGATTACAAAACCAATCAAAAGTTTATAAGAGAATTGTTGGATTTGTTGAACAGCAGCAACTGCTGGGTTTGATTCACTAAAACAGAACAAAAATAAAGTAAGGGATGGTAATGAAATTCTATATATATGCTCTTTAAAATCTCCAGTGCATATAAACCAAACGTGGATGTAATTGCCAGATATCACCTGTGGAGGAGTGTTTTTTAGTAGCTATACTAAAAACAAAATCCGCCACAGGTAATGCCTGGCAGTTATATTCTGGTTTGTACAACAATTCATCATAAAATGATGGAGATTGCTGTGCTTATTTTCGTTTTTTTACGGTGTACATTAATTAATTTCTTTCGGCGATATCGTCACGAACTCGTTAAGACCGGCGCGGACAATTCCGCCTAGGGTATAATCCCCTTTACGAAAAGACCAATCAAATATCCTCAGTATTCTTTTTACTTACCATTGAACATCGAGATCCGAAGAAGAAGAATATGACGGAGCATCTAATGCTTCAGTATTCCCAAAGCTAACACGCTTTTGCGTTAATGAAGAGGGTAGATTTAACGCTTCTTTACGTCGTTTACGAAATTTCGATATTCCTTTTGCTACGAGAAGAGATTTGGATACACCAGAGAATGATGGGCGTGGTGATATCTAGAAATAAATGCCCTTTAAATAATTTTCAAGATAAGAACAAATAATCACTGCGGAGGAGTGATTTTTGAGCATAACTTCAGGCAACAATACCTGAACCTATGCTTAAAAAACACTTCTCCATAGTGATTTTTATGCTGCTTTGGACTATGCTACAGCTGGATGTACAGTAGTATGCGTACAAACACTGTTGCTCAAACCAGGGCTCCAACTAATAGGAAATAATATTTATTTAAATATATAGCCCTTTTCACAAAATAATGAAAACGAGACATTGGTTGCTCAGAGTAGAACTTGTTGCAATGCAATAACTTCCTTTTGTTTGGGCCAAACATTGACATAATTGTCGGACATCCCCTATGGAGGAGTAGAGTATAGTTTTCAGATGTCCTGCTGAAACCAATATTCAAAAACACTCCTCCACAGGTGATATCCGTGAGTTACATTCAGGTTACTCACATTGAAAGTGGTCCCTTCTTCATCATCACTCATATTTCCTAAATAAAACAATAGATGATTATATCTAACACCGAACAAAAGTGATCACTCAACAAGTTTAAAATTAATTGGGTAATTTCGAGACTGTCAACAAGTGCTTTATCAAAAATAAAATCTACAGAGGAGAGTACTGAGTCAATGATCTTGCAAGTTCATTGACCTAACACAAGTTCTGCACAAATTCAGTTTTGTTGAATTTTGTCAATTTCAGTTGATTTAACCCTAACAAAAAAGTTCGTTTTGGAGCGAAATTTGGAGATGGTCCCTAAATAAAGGAACTTAATAAAGGGAGATGAGATATTACGTAAATTTTGTAAGGTTTGTTCTTTTGTTTTATTTTGTTTGTTATTTCTATTTTCAGTATCAGCTAAAAAGCTCGAAACTATGCTTAAAAACACTCCTCCACAGTGATTATTCTTTGTTCTTACATTAAGCATTGCAGTACTTCCAAGCCTTAAAATAATAGTCAAGCATCACCTGCGAAGGAGTGTTTGTAAGTGTAGTTTTAAGCTCTGCAGCTGAAAATTATACTCAAAAACACTCCTTCACAGGCGATGTTCGAAAGTCGTTTTCAGGCTTGTACCTTCGTGATTAGATTCGGGATCTGATGGATTTTCTATTTGCTCTACAGCTGATTGTGGTTTGACATAATCGGAATTATCACTTGAACGATCCTCAAAACAAGCTAAACGTTTTCTGCATTCAGCGTAATCGTCATTAACGTTGTTTAATTCAGTTCTTAATTGTTCACAAAATGCAATCATGATTTCAATACTTGGTGCAGTTTGACTTTCCTAAAAAAAGAATTACTCAGTCGATCATCTTGAGAATTGATATTTGTAGAGAGAAGTGCAAGCTCGTTTACATAGCATCCAACCATGGAGTTTCATTTTTGTTGAATTTGGTTAAAGGCTCTCGCTAACGAAACCAACATTTCATCCAACACGTCCAACAGAAACGTTGGACACAAGTTTTCCACATATCAAAAATCTATGTGTGACGATGGGGAATGGTAAATATATGTTGGATGGGATTTTATATAGGTTTAAATTTTTCATCCAGCATTTTTTGTTTTATCCAATAATTCGAACGCATGATGATAATTTGGGTGAAATGTTGGTTGGGAAGCAAAACAACCATCCAACATTTCATCCAACATCCACCCAATATTGAGATGGTCGTCCTATATTACCTGTTGATAACAACCATGTTGTTCAGATTGGGCTGATATCTTCATAGCGGCTTTTTGGAGAATTTCGGTTTGTTTATTCATAGAAGAACTCGTTTCCTAAAATACAAATAAAAGAGAAAATGACAGATCTCAGAGAGAAAAAATCTGTTCAAAGTCCGCAATAAAGTTGAGTAGGTTTTTGCTCACGGATGTATCGATGGGCACACCATGGTCAGAATGACGTCACAACAACGTCATTGTATGTCTACTTGAAAGGTCAATAATTATTCAAGCTAATTCGCAAGAGGGCACACATTTTATTTGCGCAATACGTCACGAAGATACTTATTAACACAGGCAGAAACGATGGAAATATAACTAAGTGGTAAGGTACAAAATTTAAGAGTTAAAGTTATATTTCATTGGGCAGATATTTGTTCAAAGTCCACAAGTTTTTTGCCCATTAGAGACAACCTAGAAGTGTTAAAACGGTCCTCCTCCATAGATCTTATGAACTTACCTCATCTATAGCACCATTGTGAAGTGAAGTCAATTCCTGAAATTAATGAGATTGGTTATAGCTAGCTGCATATGAATTTTCGATTAATCGCTAACTTGGCATTTATTGTCCGGTAGATTATATTGGTATATTTTACTTGAAGACCTATTCACAATTGGCTTTCGTACGGAATTTTCCACTTAATGGATATCAACAACTTTAAATGGTATTTAAAGAAGCACATTGCCGGCGAATTAAATGTCACCCATTTTATTGAAAAAAGGTTTATTTTGATAAAAATAAAGTGCATTTATCTAAGGCTGATTTCCACGAGGTGAAAAATTCGCAGCGAAAGCCAAAAGAAGTCATTCCATTGGTAGAAATTGACGTCATACAGGGTTTTGTTTATTTATATGTCAGATTAAAGGTATTTATGTCTTATATATCAAAGTTGATTTTCTTATTTAATGCAAACAAACGAGACAAAGTTCTCCTCACTCGTATGGTTGAAGTAAATTTTGCAAGTTCTTTATCCATGCTTGATTCGGCAACATCTCTAGCACGTTCCTATATATAAAAAAACATGCATCAATATAAAATTATTTATCGGTAAAAACTTTGTCAGTACAGAGTGACGAAATTTGGTGGCGATGAAAAATTTATCATCCTGACATCAGCAATATATATATCCAGCAGGACTTTTCGACGTTGACCCAACGCCGGGTACCCATACCCATGGGTTTCTTGCCATGCCCAAGTTCACAATTAACCAAGAAGCTTGGGGAAAACCCCTGCTAGTACGCGACATCTGGTCTCCTATTGGTTCTCAAAATTCACCAGTAAGTAGGTTATCGGATGATAATGCATAACGCGAAAACTAGCGAATATGATTTTGTATATCGCCGCATGTATATAAGTTCGAGTGGGCAAAAACTTGTTCAAATTCAGCAGTAAAGACGCTAGAACAACGTTGAGAACGTTGTTACTGCGGACTTTGAACAAGTTTTTGCTTACTAGGAAACACAATTCTTTTAGGAAGATACGCTTAAGTGTATTTAGTAGCCTTTCACATTGGTCTCGGTAGATTTAGATACAGACCTGAATTTAACTGCCTGGCATCACCTGTGGAGGAGTGTTTTTTGAGTATAGTTTTCAGCTGCAAAGCTAAAAACTATACTAAAAAACAATCCTCTACAGGTGATATCCGGCAGTTATATTCAGGCTATATATACAATTCGATGGAAATAACACGAACAATCTTGCAGTATCTCTTCGCTACAACGAAGCCAATCATTCGTAATATCGAGCTACCTGCTTCGCTACAACGAAGCCAATCATTCGTAATATCGAGCTACCTGATTTTCTAATCTTTTTTGTATAGTATATTGATCGGTTTGAAAAGTAAAAACAACATTATTGTATCTTTTCTCCAGCTCTCCATCTTTGATAGAGAATTGTTTATCTGCTAGCGCATGACGTGCTTTAATAGACCTCTTATTCACAACGCCTGGTACTTGTAGAGAATCTTTAAGTGAACTTAAGCTCGGCGGTGGTGATATATTTTCATCTTTAGACGTGGTTACTTCTTCTTTTTCTACTTCTTCTTGAATCACTTCTTGTATTGTTTCCGCATCTGATATATCGTTAGAAATACTCGCTTCAACCTCAACAGGTTCCGCTTCGACTTCGATTATGGGAACAGATTGAGTGACGTCATCAGTGACATCATGTGTAGTTTCTTGTGATGCATTAGATGAAGATTCTTCACTTTGTTCCATACCTGAAAAACATTTTTAATCATAATAAATTATCCAAAACAATGTTAACTGCCTATGGAATGTCTTCTTTTGGCTGTCTCAGCCAATTTATCACTTAGTGGAAATCAACACTTACTCAGCTGATATACTGTAATTTTAGGCGGTGACGTCACTAAAATTGGCTAAAAATTGCTAATTTAGCATTTTTAGTGGTAATTTCTGACTGATACCGCCTCGCAATCGTGTAAACTATGCTAAAGCGCTTCAAAAACAAGTATTCTCTTAAGTTAAGGATGTATCTCCAACCAGCGAAAAACTATATTTCTAAGGCCAAACTGAGGTAAGACCACAAACGACGTCATAATTTCGAGCAAATATGTTATTTAATCGACTCTTCTCTTATTAGAACATTTAAGTATTAAGTTTTGGCACAGTAGTACTGAAATTTATACATTAGACTTCATAAAAAAGGTCTTTTGAATCGTCGTTAACTACATGCAGTAATGAAATTTGGAACGAAGAAATCTATAAATAATATATGCAACTGTTTGCTTTCGCAGTTTCGAACGTAGACAAAATTTATATATTATATGTCATGAAAGAAAATATATAGACGGATCTCCATTAGGCAAATTTGTTCGTGAGAATTCTAAATGAAGCCATTACATTGGTTAAAAGTGACGTCGCCTAAATGGACAAGTTCTTCCCATTATCATCAATTATACAAGCCTGAATATAACTGCCTGGCATCAACTGTGAATGAGTTCTTTTTTAGTGTTGTTTTCAACTTCAACCGCAGGTGGTATCCGACAGTTATATTCAGGCTTGTTATCGCATATTCAGTCCTCTATTTCAAATTAAGAACGAATAAACACTATGGAAGAGAGATTTTTTAAGCAGAGCTTCAGGCTTTGTAGTCTGATGTTGGCTCAAAAATAATCCCTCCACATCAGTGATTATTAGCTTCTCATTTTGATCACTGCTATAAACAACATAAAAAAAACATCGAAAAACGTGTTTTAAATACGTCTGTTAAGGAGAGTGTCCACTAATTCGTGCTGGGTTGCAATTGGAAGATCGTTAACTCGGTACTAAAAAAAAATTGGTTTCTCGACTTGATTATGAAGAAAATTATTAGATTAGAAAAAATAATCTAGTGACTATTAGATGACAATTCATAAAGCTTTTCGTAAATATATATTTTGAGGTAATTGTTGCATCATAATACAATTCAATTGGCAAAAACTTGTTCAACATTGTTCTAGCGTTTTGACTGCGGCCTTTGAACAAGTGTTTGCCCATTGGGATAACAGCAAAGAAAATAAGAAACAAAAACAAGCAATACCGCTATCACTATCGTCGTGGCAACAAGTAAACGCCATGGTAACTGAACAGAACAAAGAAAAAAGATAAATACCGTTTCCGCTATCGTCATTATCTTCAAGAAGGGTTTCAACAGGTTCCTCGTTGACTGATATAGACTGAAGTTGTTGCAGTTTAAACGATTCACGCAAGCTACTCCACGAAACACGTGTAGGTTCCGCTGAAACACCAACTCTTCGTTGTTTTCCTCTTGGTACATTGTTATTTAAATCTACTGTCGGAACTTCAGCTTTTTCTCCCTCGTCTAATTTAGAGGACTCAGATGGTGATTTAACCCGCTTACCCGTACTATGCCTTATACGTTTTGTACCCGACTTCCGACGAATATGCATTTCTGGTTCGCTATCCGATGACATGTCGGAACGATCAAATTCAATAATATTTGCGATTTTTAAGTTCAATAGTTTCTTTCCAGTAACGTTATCTCCATCACTTTCTGAACAGTCTTTATTGTCAGTATTAGAAGAATCCTCAGTTTCAACCTGTATAGAAACTTGTGGAGGATCACATTTTCTTATTGTACTAATTGTTTCAGTACCATCCTTGTGTTTATTACTATTATTATTATTATCTTCCTCTGTATTAATAAGTTGCTCCTCCGCAGAAGCTTCAGAAGTTATATTAAATATAGGTATATCTGTTTGACAATAAGCGTCCTCTTCACTTTCTTCTTGTATAATTTGATTAGCTACGTTCGGTAAAATAGTCTCCTGCATAGAGGATATATATTCTTGATCAATCACGTGATTGTGTTCTATAAAAGCAGGTATATTATATTCAGGTTGTTCGGATTCATGTAAAGTATCTGTTTCACTGGCATCTGAAATCATGTCAATGGAATTGTGTCTTTGTAATCTTTCAGGTATTTTGTGGTGCTCCGCTACGGTCGGTAAAAGATCATAAGCTTCAAGCAACTTATTCATACTAAACATATCGACATCAGTCTGTGTATGATTTTCTATACATATATTGATTGTTTGTTCATTCTTAAAGAACTCTGTTTGTTCCTGTTGTTGCAGTGGAAATGTATCATTGGCTACAGCTGATGATACAACACTTACATGGCGAGGCCCTCCATCGGGAGACTCCCTGACACCCTAAAATTAAATAGAACATTATTGAAAGAGAAGTCTTTTCATTGGTTTGTGACCAAACGAGGACGAATAATAGTTACTCTGGTAAAATGTGCAACAAAATATTAACAATGTAAACATCGATAATAAACTTTCCCAGTGGACAAAAGCTTGTTCAAAGTCAGCAGTAAAGACGTCAAGGGCATTCCACGTACTCCGTCACACACGTCACGTCGTTTTTTGAACTGGAAAGCCTAGGTAGGTACCTAGGGAGTACCGTGACCCATCCACCAGGAGCGGCCACTCACCAACCGGCTTGCGCTCTACTGTAGACATGGTGATTTTTCTGCCACGGAATGCTCGGTTAGAACAACTTTGAACAGGTTTTTGGAGTGCACGTACTTGCAACTAATTGGTTTCTTTGTAAAGAAGAAACCAATGATTAGGTTGCATTTCTACTAGCAGTCAAAATTTCCCTGCGAAAAACAAAAGGAGATATTCCATAGGTAGGAGCCAATTTTGTTATTTTGACTTTCACAGCATATTTCTCGCCCTCGTGGAAATTACAAATTCGTTAAAAGTTTTACTAGTGGCAAAAACAACTTAACATATCGAATTAATCGCATTTACAGTAATCCAGGATAAATATTCGAAGTTTCTAATAAAGATTAACCTTTACAGCAGGGAAGCATACAAAGAGGTCAAATATCATAAATTATAACTTAAAACAGTAGACTTGAACTTAAAATTCAAAACAATAGATCATTGTATAGTTCTTCACCACATTTATACCATAAGTTGTTAATTTGTGACTCTACAAATTGTAACATTGCATTTGGAAAATATATTTAAAAGATGAGTACAATAAAACAAAAACAATGACAGCAACAACAATAAAACACTTGAACAGAAGTGTGTTAGCTCGATGAGCTTGCAATGGATTGGTTTCTTCAGTACGAACAACCAATCCATTGCAAGATCATTGACTCAGTACTTGACTCAGTACCTTTTTAATTTTATTCTGAAACAGTTCCTTTTTTCTTCAAATAAATGCGTTGCTTGTTGTTAGAAAGAAAAATGTTCAGATAAAAGCAAAGAGTACACAGAAGAGTACTTGAGATCTTGCGATTGATTGGTTACATCGTATCAAAGAAACCAATCAATTGTTTAAAACTATGATAGATTGTGCAATGTAAACGATATCGTAATCGAAATCATGTCAACTACCGGAAAACATCAATTAATTACAAGAGCCACCGGATAACCACTAAATTACTACCGGATCATTTAATAATCTTAACTATTGGATGCGTAACTAGTTAAAAGCAAAAAATCAAATCAACCGGATAACAACTGAATTGATACCCGATCATTTAATAACCTGAATTCTAACCACTGTTCAGACAATACCCAGCCGGCAAAAACCTGTTCAAAGTCAGCAAAATAACGTTAGAACAACGTTCAAAGAACGTTGTTCTAA
>JAULBZ010002385.1:0-18906 GCA_032360805.1 Neoturris breviconis | reverse complement strand
CCACCTGCCCTGCAAAACTGCCTGGGAGCTCCTGGACCTTGCCTCACCCAGGGTGGGTGGGAAGGGGCAAACAGCGACGGATGAAACCAAAAGAAGGAAAAACCCTCGTGCAAATCATATATACTGGAGAGCGGCCCGAGGACCACTCTAAAATGGTACCGCAGTGGTTAAGGAACTTAACCTTCTATATACTACCTATATATATTTTATTTTAATTTATGCATTTTTTTACATAGTGCCCTTCACCGTACTTTACTTGGGGTTGCGCTGATGACTTGACTTTTCGATTAAAGAAGACTCTATACTGTAGCGAAGAAAATGATTGTTTTGATTTGTCTTCAGTGGCATTAACAGGTAGCTATATATAAATTTTGCTTTTAATTAGGATTTACACATGCTAAGCATCATGGACGCATCAAGTCGGGGGTACATAATTAGATGCTAAAATTTTTACGGTAATATGCACCTCCCTTTACAAGCATGATGTAAATTTCACTCAGGCTAAGAGTATGCTTTTAATTTAATCCCGACACATGAAAGAAATTCCTTGTAATAAATGTCATTTTTAGCCCGTAAAAAGAAAAGTTTGGATGTGATTTTACTATGCAGTATATATATATATATATCACTTTGAGGTGGTGGCGACATTCCACTTTTCTTAATAGACCATGTTCCCGAACCGCTACCATTTTGAAATTTAGTGCCAGTATTCTAGGCAATTGCGAGACCGCTGGCCATTTTTTTCGATTTTATCAACTCAGGACTGAGCATCTATGAAAAAGGGATTTTTTCAAAAGTGGAAACTTAGTAGATTCTCGCAAATTTGAATTCTATGTATGAGGTCTTACCACATTTATGTAAATAATAAGTGTGAACTTATATATACTGTATGCATATAGAAAATGTTTGAGAAAAAATATTCTATGAGATTTTGACCACATTACATGTGAGACTTAGATCATGAATCTCTTTTTGGCATTCATTTTGTGAATGAATTTTACTGTTTTTTAATATAGGAAGGAATATATATTAAAAGAAAATGTATTCATCTGTTGCATTATTCTTTATTAATTTTTATAATTTAATTTAAATTAATTTAATCACAAAATCACAACAAAAAAAATCAGTATTGAAGGGACTCTCCCTCCTTTACAGTGATTATTTGCTCTTATTTTGAGCACTGTTCTAAAGCAAACTTTTGATATTATTTAGATGTTGCAGTATCCTCATTACTTACTTCCTCAACATGTTCAAGACGTAAACTCACTCAACGTTATGCAAGCTCACTTAATAGGTTTGTATTATTCTAATGTAATTTTTTTGCATGTAATACAATACATTTTTATTGTACTAGATAAACATGAAGTAAGTAGGAAAATCTGTGCAATATATTCTGTCACTTTCTGCATTGAATCTCAAATGTATCAAATTTAGTTTAGCGTAATGTATTTGGCAACCTTGACGGATGTGAAACTGAAGAGAAGGGTCATATAGCAACATCCAAAATGAAAAGTAGAGAAAAAATTGAGTAGGGCCATACAAAATGGAAATAAATCATCCGTATCATAGTGTAAGGGTGAAAGTTTGACTGTCATATGAAACGTGAAAGTCCAAAGTGAAACTATTATGCTTTTGATGCCAAGAATGAGAAACTTAGATGCCATAAATAACCCCCTCTCCCAATAGGAATAGGCTTTAATAGACAAAAAAATGTATGCTGCATGTGTTTAAATGGGAGGGAGGAAGGAAAGGCATTTTAATGTCATAATTCAATATTTTGATTGGAAATACTTAGATGAACAAGAAAACTGGGAATAATGTTGTTTATTTTTATTTCTCAAAGCTTTGAATGTCCAAAATAGAAACTTATAGCGATGCAGAACAGAGTTTAGTATACCAGATTATCTATTTAGACAACTTCCCATTTCACCATGTGCCTTAATGATTGGTATATTATATTCGGAACGTTTACGGCAGTTGAATCCAACTTATCTTGAACGTGTTTCATCATCAGACCTTTATGTTGTATCTTTGGTGAGTTTATAATTTTATTGACACTTAGAGATGGTCCCTTACATATTTTTATCATTATTTTCATGGCAGAAAAAGGAAAGCATCGTTTTGCAAATAATAATAAAAAATTGTGGGTATTAAATCTTGCAAGTATAGTCGATAAATCAACAATATTTTTTGAATTTTGAGAATATTGTGGAAACTAAAATTTTGTATAAAAGGAACTAACTTTAAAAGGTAAAATAAGAGAATCTTCTTTATTATTTTGTGAGCCTCTGTTGCAAACTTTGTGTATATAATTATAAACTTTTTGTCAGTATTTATACTAATAAGTAACAACTTACAATAATCAAAATCGGAGGAGTTAGCTTTGACCATAGCTTCAGGCTATAAGGCAAAAATCATTCCTCCACAGTGATTATTCGTTCTTATTTTGATCACTGACTTATTAGGATTATAATTCAGTTTTTTGGTTTAAAAAAATGAAGCCTTTTGAAGATACTCATAAATAAATGTTATGTGAATGTTATTCACGAAAGTGTCTTCCATTCCACAAATACAATTACAGTATTCGAAATAAGAGCAAATAATCACTATGGAGAAGAGATTTTTGAGCATTGCTTCAGGCTTGCTAGCCTAGAGTGATGCTCAAAAATCAATCCTCCACAGTGATTATTAGTTCTTATTTCGGAACACTGAGTTATAGTACATGCTTCTATTTTTAGTTGGTGGCATCAAAATTCTTACATGACGAAGGAGAAGAGGAAGAAATTTTTAATGATGAATGGGCTGAAGCTTGTACGTTTATTTTATACACACATGGTTCTAAACCACTACTTTATGAAGGGGTGCTTTAGCACTATAGGGTAGTTTCAGATTGTATAGACTGAAACTATTGTATGTATTATATATATTGATATGTTCATCCTAATGCCCAGTAGATGCCCAGTAGTTATATCCAGGCTAAAAGTACATTCCTTCAAAGCCTGCAGTAAAGACATTGGAACAATGTTGTTTGACGTCATTCTACGTCTTTATTTTGATTTTGCTTTTATATCAAACGCTATTATATTCTTAATTCGGATGTAATATGCCTTGGATCTACCTTCAAAATTCGTTTCAATAAGCAAATATTTTAGCAGCTTTAAAGTATTAAAAATTAATCCATGACGAAGAGTGTTAAGTCAACAAGCTTGCAATTGATTGGTTTCTTCGGCTGCAAGATTGTTGATTCAGCACTCTTCCCCTGGGAAGATTTGCAATTTTATTTATTGATCAACAGTTTAGTTTTGACTATATGGCTGTTATATTTTTATAGCTGGATTGGCAGTGACAACTGTAAACAAATTGGAAAGGGAATTTTTAGATGCTATGGTTTGTATATTTATTTATTAAGTTTTTTTGCAGGCCTGGAAATATAAAATTAAAAAAGTTACAAACTTTGAGTTAACAAATGGTTTGGTCGTATACGAGATATTGGTACCATAACAGTCATATCAAGTCATTTTGTTGAAAAAAAATGTTTAATTGTCTCCAGTTGCTAACTTGATTGGTAATATATTATTTTTAGCCTAAAGGCCGTTTTCCTCTTTAGAAAATTTTCCACGGAACGGAAACAGAATGGAAAATGTGCATGCATAAAAAGAAATTATAGACATTCCATTTGTAGAAAGTGACATCACGCAATGAGTGATGTCAATTTCTACCAATGGAATGTCTTTAATGTCTTTCTATGCGTGCACATTTTCCGGTCCATTTCCTAATAAATCACTCATTCACAATTATATTATTTTATTTTAGGAATGGAATGCATATGTTAGCCCATCTGACTTTCTGGACTTTTGTACGAAAATGGAAACCAAAATTGCATTAAAGTGTGGTCTTCAAAGGGGATGGTTTTCATATACAGATTTAACTCAATTCTTAATTGCATCACACTACCAGATAATATTAAAAGGAATCATTGAAAGTACTGTCAAGGTAGAAGTCATTTTTTGGGTCTAGCTAAATGTACATTGTAACGTTTTAGGACCAGAATGCCCCTATGGCTCGTTTTACACTTGATAAGTGTGAAAGTCCTTCGCAGATGAAAATTTTTAGTAATTTTTGCTGGAAATTAATTTGCAAAATTTTCTTCCCATTACCAGGGGAAGAGTGCTGAATCAATGATCTTACATATGATTGGTTTCTTCGTCCCGAAGAAACCAATCAATTGCAAGCTCATTGACTTAACACTATTCATCATAGATTAATTTTCTCAAAATTATTGAATTTTACTTTTTTAAAGCAGCTAAGATATCTGCTTTTAGTTACAAATTTTGGAGATGGCTCCTGAAAGTATTTTAATCCTTGCGCTCTTTTATTTTAGATCATAGGTGGTTGTGCTCTTGTTTATGGAATGTCTCTTAGTTTATTAGCTACATCTGTTATTTGTTACACAACATCAGGAAATGTTCAAAGTTCTGTTAGCTCTCAGCAATCTATGTCTGGTGGCAATACTACACAATCTGCCTCCTCGGAATCTTACTCTTATCGTTCTTTAACTCGCAAAAGACAAAGGAAAACTCACAGTGAAAAAGAAACTGATGAAACTGACTTAGATGATCTGGCTGAACGAATTCTTGGCAATGAGGAGAAGATGTCTGACATTAATGAAAACTATACGACTTATACGCACCCACTAAACAACGATAATCCTTTAAACAGCTGTAATTGTGAGAACCTACCAACTTGTTTCGAATCCCGCTTTCATCATCTTCTACAACAGACAAAGTTATTCATGGCCATTGATTCACTTCACTCCAATTATTTTTGCAACAACAAATTATTCGATTTAGACCCAGGAAAATCTTGTAACTGTGCAAAACATTTTAGCGATCCAACCCAATCAAGAAAACCGGGCAAGTTTTTGGATGCTCCGAACTATTCGACACCATTGTTTGGACGCAAGGTACACTCCCATCAGATGATCACAAATCCTATGGTTTTTGGAATGGTTGTAATGTAGGACCGAGTATGGACCCTGATATATTTTTACTTTATACTCTTTACTAGAATATTTTAGCAGCATCTTTCAGTTTTGTGACTTGTATTCAAATGGGTGTTAAAAAGCATTGGCGAGGATGGGTATTATATCAATAAGGGACCGTCTCAAAAATACAATCTACAGAGGAGAGTATCAAATCAATGATCTTGCAATGGGTTGGTTTCTTCGTACCGAAGAAACCAATCCATTGCAAGCTCATTGACCAAACACACTTCTGTACAGAGATGGTCCCTAAAGAAATTGCAACTGCCCAGCAAGCAAAAACTTCTTCAAAGTCTGTAGTAAAGACGAACAGAACGACTTGTTCTAGCACCTTTACTGCTGACTTTACAGCTTTTTGCCTACTGGGATCAAATTATATACATTATACAATGGGCGATATCTAAGATTAAATAATTCCTGTGGAGTAGTGCTTATTGAATATAGCTTAGGCTTATTAGGCTGAAGCTGTGCACAACAAGTGTTACTCTACAGTTAAGATTATAATACTCTTCCTCGTAGATTTGTTTTTACCCCTGCTACAATAATACAGTTACGTACTATGCTGTACCTATGATTTCCTTCTTAAATTGTTAAGTATAATTTTCTGATAAATTAGTTGGAGGCATTGAAATATATAGTTTGTACTTATAATTGTTCCAATATTTTGTTCCCAGTGGGCAAGGTATAGAACAACTTGTTCAAAGTCCGCAGTAAAATATGCCAAGACAACGTTGCAACTTTGCTTTAGCGTCTTTACTGTGGAGTTTAAACAAGATTTTGCCCATGCCAAAAACAACTTTTTGGTCGATATAAAAAACTAAATTCAACAAAAATAAAACTTTAGAAGAATGGCATCATTGTTGATAGGATAGTTGTATTTTTTTCTGGCTACCGGTGCTCTAAAGTCGTACTTCTGTTTATGAAAAATCTTGCTGCTGTTTTCAAAAAATCATGAATCTATTTTATTAACTAATGTAACCACCGTGTCCGGTAGGTTTATTTACTTTGAATCTCCATGGTAAATAGGATCCTTACAAGAGAAGTTAAATATACCAACCAACTCTTATCATGCATTAAAGCAATGAATTATGCCAAAGAATACGTTGGTTGTGCTATATATAAGTACTAGTAGAGTGCCCAGTATATTGGTTGTAAATTTGCTGCGAAGACATTTCATTGGTAGATATTGACGTCATGCCTTTTTGCTTAGTAGAAATGAATTAGGTTTATATGTCAATTGTCACAATCTTGACTACAGCATCTCAGTGGGAAAAAACTTGTTTTCAATATCGTTCTAAGCGCCTTGACTTTGAGCAAGTTTTTGATCACTGGGATGTTGAGTTGCCAAGAAGCCTGGCGCCGTGGGTTTATTTGTGTTTCTGATTTTTTATTCTTTTTTTTTTGTTGTTAATATTTTTTGCTGTTTTTATATTTATATATGCATCTCATGTGACTCTACACCGGCTGAAAATTATTCGAGGGCTGCTCTATCCACATCAACATATTTTACAGACTTTTATTGTGGTTCTTGATATAAGAAATGATCATCACTCCAGTGGGTAAAAGCTTGTTCGAAGTCCGCAGTAAAGATGCTAGAACAAGCACAAAGACGCTAGAACAAGCGTCTTTACTGCGGACTTGGACCAAGTTTTTGTCCACTGGACTGTGGCTAGATCTTAAGCAAGTCATAATAGGGTGAAGTGTATATACAGAGAATTCTAATAAATAGCAACTACGTATCCTTTACATGGACCCCTAAATGAGTTTCACCCTAAACGATCTTGTATTTGATTGGTTTCTTCGTATCCTACAATTTTGAACTTCACAAAATTTTAAGATTTTATCTTCCTACTACCAAAATAATAATTTTTGTCAATTTTAACGGGAAACTCATCTCGGATGAGAGCTGATGAATTATCTCGGGAATTATCTTTTTTGCAGAGAATATTGACGTTTATTTTAATCTCGACATGTTATGTATTATCAGTTTGGCCCTAGTGGGCAAAAACATGTTCAAAGTCCGCAGTAAAGATGCTAAAACAACGTTCTAGCGTCTTTACTGTGGACTTTGAACAAGTTTTCGCCCGCTGGGTTAAGTCTAGCCTGAGGCCCATCATTATCCGTATTGATGTAATTATAATATGGACTGGGACTTAGGTTGTCCAGTGAGATGTTTTGATTATGCATGCCACTAAGAAATGTTAATTATTTGTATTTTACATTTCTTAACTCTTGTGTGGCTGTCACCCTTATTTACAATATTTTATCAGTCATTCCTTTGTTTTTCTTCACATATTTTAGGGGGTAGCGATAACAAAAGTTCATAATTTGTTTTCTCTGATTTTTGATAACGTAACCCCCGTTATATATTAATATTATAGGAAGTTTTGTAGGAGAATATTTGGAAAACGAGGAGGTTAAGATTAAGGCAATATCCGTCCGACATTATTCCAGTGGGCACGCGGTGTCTTTTCGAAAATGTCTCGTGCAGGCAGGGATTTATTCGGCAATATAATGCCATAGTTTTCACTCCATTGGCATGTAGTATCAGTGTTCGAAACAAGAATAAATAATCACTGTGAAGGAGTAATTTTTGAGATCAAAAATCCCTCCTCCACAGTGATTATTTCTTATTTTAAATGCTGTGGTATTAACCAGCGTGAACTTTACGTTATATTTCAAATGGTTATCGACCAATCACTAAAGCCTAAAGATAGCTACTAGAATAATCTGTGGAGGAAAAATAATAACCTCGTTCCCAGGGCTTCTTGCCTTATCGAAATACGGAAGAGCTCTTCCGTATTACGAAAAGGCAAGAAGCCCTGGGAACGAGATTGATTAGCAGTTATAAAGCTGAATACCTAATAATAAAAACATCCCTCCGCAGGTGATATCCGACAGTCATTTTCAGGCTTGTATCATAAGAGATAAGAAAACACTGAACTTAGCGAACATGTAGTCTACAATTATAAATAATACAATAAATAAATACAATCATAGATCCCTATCTGTTTGGTTTGTTTCTTTGTTTACGAGAGAGTAGATTAAACGAGTGTATAGACCATGTTATACTTATACTGGCCAGTTCTAAATCGTATTTTACGAATTTACAACTGATAGATTTTATAGTTGGTTTCCGCTAGGCGAAACATGCGTTGATGTATCTTGTATGTTAGATTTCAGACATACAATAGGACAGAAAATGCACACGTGCTTTGTCTTCGAAGTCTAAAAACTAATTCTTCTGTTTAAATAAGATGTACATTTTCCAGAACGTTGATGTGAGCAAATGAGACGATATAACACTTCTAAGGATATAATTTTCCTTACCGACATAACTCATTCTTCCGTTTATATGGACCCGGTATAACTTTCGTTTCGTTTCGTCAAGCATTGACATGTTCTGAGATATGTATATTTCATGTCGCATTTTGTGCGTTTTTAATTACCAAGTATTATTATTATTATTTCTTTATTTTACATGGGTAATAATCGTTTTTTTACAGTGTAAAAAATATTAGTCAGCCCTTACTGGACGACTATTAAATCCCATAGGTATACTAACACATAATAAAACAATAAGAATTCGCTTTAATATAACCTGCTCCTTGTATGTAAATCTTTACACAGTCTACAAGAACAAATTGGTAACCATGTATTAGTTTTTCTTGTCTAAGTCCTTTATATCTTTTTCATATTCCATACAATAGAGCCAAAGCATTTAATGGAATCACGTCCGCAGTGAACTGTATTTACAGAAGGGTAAAATCAGTTTGCGTTCGGAGATCACATTTTTTAAAATTGTTAGGAGGAAATATATCCTTCATAATTCCTGAAGACATGTCATGTTTTGCCTTATGGAGTTCCAAAGCTAAACGTATGTTTCTATGGTGAATTTTAAAAGATTTATACTTTATTAAAAGCTCTTCAAACAAAGAAGTATCATCTTGGTATACTTGGTATATTTCTATCATGAAACATGTTAATGGACAGTATGCAAATTCAGATTCTATAAATGCATTCATCACGATCCTTCTTTTTTCAAAGGCTTGCCAACTACTTATTCTAGCTAAGACGGTTAGCATTATATTAGCCTTTTTGCAAAGGTTGTTGACGTGTTGATTAGAATCTAAATCGCTGTGAATTTCAACTCCAGGAAGTTTTTCAGGTGAACTTTCCCAAATTTGCTAATTTCCGATTTTAGCCCAAATATGTAGATTAGCCTCATACCGCTCAATGGCTAAAAGCGAGTCATGTTCTAAGTTCTAAGCTAATTCCTGCCAGAAAGTTACAGTAAATCACCGTACTAGCGCCTGTTTTTACGCTAAAGTAGACGTACACAGCAGGAGAAAAAAATTCCCCAGTTTAAGAATATCCCTTAACCCTATTCGGGATGGAAGAGGGGGGAGGGGAGGGGAGGCTGTAAAATCTGGTGACTTTTTGAAAATTTATTTTGGGTAATTTTACAATAAAAATAATTTTGTAACTAGGGTTAAAATGGTCCGCAGCAACCATTGAATAGCGAACTTTTAAGGTATTTTGAATATTGAAAGTATTCTATTAAAAAACAGGACCCATATCAACTGGGATCTAAAACACTCGCGAAAGTTAAAAGCTCATAGCAAATGTTTGTTTTAAGACTTGAAACTTGGTCAGTACGTATATCAATGTTATACTGACCAAGTTTCAAGTCTTAACAAACGGTTGCTATAGGCTTTTAATTTCCCCCAGTGTTTTAGGTCCCAGCACCCCAAATAGTTAAGCATTTTCCAAAAAAAAAAAATCTTAACTTTTGAGAATAAAATCCTTTTTTTACCATATCACATCTTCGAAACATTGCTAGCCATTTTTGTGAGAAGACAACAAGCGATGTTTGGACGCGTATGTTGTATTCGTTTGTGTACGGGCCAACCTCGTTCCCAGGGCTTCTTTCCGCTTTTTGACGTCAAAAGGGTGTTTTAATACTTATATAATAATTATACAACTTTGTATATTTTTGAATTCTCTATTGCATAAATATTTTATTAAGCACACAAAATAGAAAGTTGAAAAGATATATGATACTGCAAAGATTATATGATATATAAAGATATTATGGGTAAAAACTTTAACGCGTCATTATTGTTGACTTTTTGCTCACTGCTGGGATTTATAGATTGATGAAATAATAATCATAAGTTATATTTCATCATAGTCTCACAAGACTTGCGACTATGATGAAATAACTTATGATTATTATTTAAAGTATGAAAAACATGAATGGGGAGGAGAACTTGAAATAAATTAATAATGATTACGCTAGAAACCATCAAGGAAATTCCTTGAAACCATGGAGATTAATTATTACACCAACAACGGGCCGTTTATGAATGGGCCGTTTATGCCTACATTAGCATGTTTTTGAATGAGGCGTTTATGCTTACAGTAGTATTACACCATCTTATAAATCAAAGTAATAAATGTATACAGTATAGCAGAAGACAGAATAATATACTCTTTGTGTGAGTGACTTACCTGCTCGAATAATCGAGGGAAAATACGTTCGGTTAAGATACAAACATGTTGTTCACAGAATATGAAAAAATGTGCAATAACTTTTCACAATTTGAACAGAACGAAAGCAGAGAGTTTATGAAGGCGAAATGGATTGTCACTGAGAAAATACATGGCGCTAATTTTAGTTTTCACACAGATGGCGAGAATGTTCGAGTTGCTAGACGTCGCGATTTACTCAAACAACAAGAAAATTTTTTTAATTTTCAATCTGCAGAATTTATGACTACTTATCCAGAGAAAATGAAAGATGTGTATTCAGCAGTTTGTCAAATAAACGATGGAAAGGAAATCATTCAAGTATCTATTTATGGCGAACTATTTGGAGGTAAGAAAAAATTAGGCGGTACAAATAATTTAGCCTTGTACCCAGAGTCGCTTGTGAATCTCGTACCCAATCCTTTTTTGATAAAACAAGGAAAACGAGACGTTTGTTGCTCAATGTAGAACTTGTTACAATGCAAGGAAGTTATAGAAAAATTTCCAAAAATTAATAAGCGTCCTCTCTCTCTCCCCCCTCCCCCGTTCATTTGATACTGCAGAGTACTTGATAATGTCTAAAATTGACGCCGTCCCTCCCTTCAAAAAGCGGAAAGAAGCCCTGGAAACGAGGTTGGTCTAAAATATTATGATTATGATGAACCTGGTTATAGATTGGATATCGATCAAAAAAGTAGATGAATAGTCTGTATTCCCAAATTCCCACAAAACATTTTTTCATATTTTCTCTCTACGGTATCGGAATACTACTTCGGAAATTGATAGCTTAGCTCTCTTAATCCGTGGATCGATCGTCAAACTACATAAGGATATTCGGTAAGCTAAGGATTAATTAACCCAGTTGACGAAAACTCTGCAGTAAAGACGCTAGAACAACGTTGTTTATTCTAGGGTCTTTACTGTGGACTATAAACAAGTTTTTGCAAACTGAGTTTTGCTAAAAATGTAGTTCGCGTTGTGTTTTCTAGTTTTCTAGCTATTTATAAAGCACGTGGCAAAAGTTCAAAATGAGTTGTTTACGAATTTCTGATATGTGATTTCAAGTTATAACCAATAACATAGACCATGATCTTCTTTCGAATCTCTTTTACACTCCGTTATTTTGCACTCCATACTTTTTATTTCTAGGTAAATATAATGGAGGTAAAATTATTTCGAAGCAGAAAGCAATTCAAGCAGAAATTCAGTATAGTCCAAATATCGAATGGTGTGCTTTTGATATATCATACAGAGTGAAAGACAATCCTGACATACATGGTGTGTATTTATTTTGCAAAAGCGAAGAGAAAACATTCCATTTGTTGATAGAGGACGGATTCACAATTTAATATTATTCCATGTTTTACGACGTTTTAAAAATCTGTAAGCTGTAAACTATTTACTTGATAATGTCCATCGTGATGGACGAAACGTCGTAAAACATGGAATAGTCTTATACTGTGTTTTTTATATTTTCTTAACCATTTATTTCGAGACATTCCGTGTCTTCTTTTGGCTTTCGCAACGAATTTTCCGTCTAGTTTAAATCAACCTTAAATACTGTACATAACTTAGTGTGAAAGCCTACACGGCTGCGTGTATAGTTCATGGCAATACATACGAAGATTTTTAGGATTGTATTCGGTAGTGTCACGTGGTATGCACTATAATAATTTTTTCAATTGACTGGAGAACATGCTAAAGTGTTAACACTTTCCAGAAAGTTAGTTCAACACATAAATAACACTTTGCACAATTATTTTTGATGACGTCATTACTTAACGTCATGGTGATGCAAAATTTGTTGGAATGTTTTTCAAGCAAAAATAAGAAGAACTTTTTTTTTTTTACTACTTGTCAAAATTTTGGTTGCTAAGGAAAAATTATCCGTAGTTAGTCACAAAATTTTATTTCCCAAAATTTCTGGTCGTAATAGCCATTCGTTCATAAGTTAGGAAAAAATTATGAGAGGCCCCAATTCATCCTGAATAAGGGTTAAGGGTTAACTTCCACGAGGCAAAAAATTCGCCGCGAATACCAAAAGAAGATATATATACCATTGCTAGTAATCGGTTAATTTCTATCGATCAAATGTTTTCTTCTGGCTTTCGCACAATGGAAATCTTAGACAATAAGTTCCCATCAAGAAATAATTACATCGACTCAAGGCAATTAAGGAGGATTTAAGGTTTGTTTATGAGAGAGTATTAGTAGCCTATAAATATTTTTGTGGAAATGAATAGGGAAAAATTGATTACATCATGCGGTGCGATTTTTACTTCCCAAAATTGTCCCAATTTCGGGCAATATGGGCCCAAACATTTTTAGACGGGGGTTTTGTTTAATCTTTAATCTGCAAAAGAAATAGCAGATATAGATTCTTTAACTGTTTTGGGTGCATTTAATTTTTCTACATGCATTGTTGAAGTTTTGGGTTACAAAAAAGCAAAATTCTGCGAAAAATAGCGTAAAAACCCAAAGACGGGGGGTTAAAATATTTTCAACCTATGTCTTGCATGGCTTAAAAAATTTACCAAGCTTAACAGTTAATTTAAAAATCACATTACTAGTGTATAGTTTATGAATCAAACGTGTCTATTCGCTTAACCAGTTCGAAAACGTTTTATTTCATTCAAATAGTAACATATTTGTACCCACGGATTTTACTAAAACGCTGTTTAAGCCATTTTGTATGTTCAAAAACCAATAGACTCGATTGTTATGTAATATCCATCGAAATACCCTTCTGAAAAACCATAACACATTACCTGGAAATAAAAAATGGCGACGCCAGGTTTTTGACCCGCCTTAATTGCCTTGAGTAGATAGAACCCTAAACAAGATTCAGTCTAAATTAGCTTGCAATTGATTTGTTTCTTTGCTATGAAGAAACTAATCAAATGCAAGATCGTTTTGAGAGAAACTCATTTACTCGTCAATGTATAGGCTGCCTTAGCTAAATATAAGTAAAAAAGAAACTACCTAGAGGCTTTTGAAGCTGCTTTTCACGATCTTTATAGTAGTTACTACTGAGTTTCTTAATACACAATATAAGAGTGACTAGAGTGTTTGTTTCGTTTATCAAAAATGCCAATTATGGCATTCCTATATACAGGCATGTTTAAGCTTCAACCCTACCTTACCCTGGGGGGGACTAGTATTCCCGCGGCTGTCTTTCACCTCCCATTTATCCGAAGGTACTGGTCCAAATCAAAGTCTGTTGCATTAAAGTGTTCCTAATAGATTAAAGTACGTTCATGGAAAGTTTCGAGTTGATTGCATTACCCAAACAGATTTTACGAAGGGGACTACCAGCTCTCCCTCGTGTGTAGGATTTTTGAAAGAGCGTGGGTAGGGTAGGGTTAAGGCCGTTTTCCACTTCAAAAACGTTTCCGCAGAACGGAAAGCGTACGCGTAGAAAGAAATTATAGACATTCCATTGGTAGAAACGCCCTTTAAAAAAATGATAGATCATCACTATCTTGTAATAATCTTGTAATAATTAGATTTAATCACATACAAGGGCGTTTTTGTAAGAAAGTTTGACATACGTGGTTCATTACACCATCACTTGAATTTTAAAAATGCGCGTTCTAAACAATTCGTGAATATTGTTTGTTAGGACCTTTGGTTGCTAAGATACGATACAGCTCATCTAACTCTTTTTTCCGTAGTTTGACTGCCGATTATTTTTGATCTAAACAATTTATTTATTTTTGGTTTGACGTACAGTATTTTCAAATTGCTCTATTTTGAACAATGTCAATGTTTAGCCTTTAGCGTCTTCAAATGCAGTAAGGTGAGCTCTGTAGTAAAAGTAAACCAATGTAGTAACACCCGTCGACAAATGTAGTAACGTAGCGATTAAATTTTTTATATTTTTTATGCTAACTCTGTGGCAGCTATTTTGTTTGACCAAACTTCATCGCTTTTCTGCATGATTACATAAAGTGGTATCCAGGTTTTCATAAAATACATGCTTATTTGACCCACTTCCTGTTATTTATCAATGCTGAAATTTTCAAGGTGTGATCAGCAATTGCCAATAGTGAACTTGATATATATTTTAGAATTTTGACAAAATAGGGTGATTATGAGACTTTAATGTATTTATAAATCTTGGCATGCTAAGCTTGGTAATATGTGTACATGTGGAAAATAAACTTAATGTAGAACACAATTCGAATACGATCATTTATTGTGAAATAGAAAGAAACGATTAAAACAAATATTTCCTTAGCGTATCGCTTTTACAGTTCATGTTTACAAAAATAACAGAATCTGAAAAAGTAACTCGTAGATTGGCGATGTTTTAATCATTCTTTTTATGTGAGAATGGGGATAGGGTTACTTTTTCAGTAGGAAAGAAAGAGTTACAAATAAAACAGCTACATAAATTAAGTTTCATTTCTCTCACTGTGTAGCATCTTATAACTATATACATGTGAAGAAGTGGTAGTGATAAACTGGTCACTCTTTTAACCCTTCATTAGTATGGTGTGGACCCCCTGAAATTTTAAATTTTGCTTTGAACTTTGAAAGTAACATAACAAAAATTATTATTCAGGAGGTTATTTTCTTACTTATTTTAAAAATCTACATCATGCTTTGGTGACTTTTTGCCCCCTAATCTCCTAATATCTTCCCATGAATTAAAAAATATCCGGGGGTACCCTACCATACTAACGAAGGGTTAATAATGACAATGATGTAACAGTTGAATTGATTGGGATGTAACCGCAACATACTTTAGCGTTCAACATCTTCTTTGCCAAGGGAATCTTCTTAGAGATGACGAAATATTCTGGATTAAGCTTCAGAAGATTTTTAATCCATATAAGAAAAAATGTATATGAGGGGATCCACGAAATTGATCAGTTTCATTAGTAACATAATCTTCTTTGTGTTCACAAGGGATGAAATTTTTCACAGTGATGTATTCTGTAACTAAAATATCATTGAGATCACTGTGTTTGAATTTGGATAGTTGACAACAAGGTTTTCTCTTGACAAATGGTAGAAGTTCTTCAGTTTGTTCGGTAACTAGATGTAATTCAAAAAAAATTCATTTTTAGTCTCTTGATTCTTTAATTGTGAAACAGTTTTTGACGTTTCACTACTTGCTCTTTGTTACTTTTACGTGTTGATGCGTATATCAATATGCATGTATGATGAAGATAAGTAGTATAGTCATAAGATGTCATATAACGGCAAACATAATAAAACATATAGAAACATACAATCCTTCACATAGATTATGAGACTATTTTCGGATTTTAGCAAGCAGTACCACAAGCAAAACGCAAATGCTGAAAATGAATACTAGAAGTCCCTTTTTCAAGTAGACCTAAGACTTAAGCAAATTTTGTTGCTTCTAGCAGCCTACTACCCAGGCTCTTGGTAAAAATGCAAATTTCCATGCAGTTCGTCTTGCTAATCAACATTTAAGTATTTTTTCTCAAGTTGAAATTCCGAATTTTTACACAAATTTCACCATGTCTCAAATATTTATGTAAGGGATTGTAGGTGTTAACGTACCTTCTTTAAGCAAAAATTAGTACAATAAAGCTCACACAATTATTATACTCTAGTATCGGGGGAGGAGAGAGATTAGGGACAAAAACATTAACATATCTTACCGTTTTGTTTCTTTTTTTCTTTTGTTGGTGTGGTTGCCATTTTGAACAATCAATTAAGTTGATGAAAGAATAAAATATATTAACGGATAGCATTTTGCAACATAGTTATGTAGCTATTATGGTTTTGAAGCCACATATTTAGTCAAATAAAGAGTTTGATGCAAGAATTTTTATGTAGCTACAAATTACAAAATTGTAAAGATAACGCATCATGGTCAGAATAATACACTGGCGTGGCAATGCTTTATTTGTGACAAAGTGGATCAAGTGATGAGTCAACTGCATGCTTTGACAAAGAACGGTTATTTAATAACGTTATTGTGAATAGACCAGAAGTGGAATCAGTTTGTGAAAGTGTCGATTTCGTTTTTAACCTTTGATACTCCACTTGAAACCCAACGATCTACACATATTGTGTAGCAGCTTTCTTTAAAAACAAAACGAAATTTGGGTTTTTAAACAAAGATGTCGACACAAATGATATCATTTCGTGTAACAGAAATAAATATCACGTATTTATTCATAACGAATATTTACAAAAAGAAAATCAATGAGGAAAGGCGTTAATTTCTATTGTCCAACCACCAAAACTCATTACACTTGTACCACATCGCTTTGAATAACCCTAGATCCACTACTTCTTCGATCAGATAGACAAGTATAAACTAGCAGTAGTTTACACTATGTGCCTACGTCGGCTAGCCAATTTTTAGAACTACGGATGTTTCAGATCATTTCTTGTGTAGTAACTTCTTGCAGTGATTGCCGACAAGGGTGAAAAAATGCAAATTGCTGGAAAGCTGGCGAAGTAGGGTCTGTTAAGACTGGAGTCGCTTCCGGAAAATATTATAGGTATATATTGGGGATAGCGAAAATTACTTTGAATTTCTGTTTGAATGTTTGCCGTAGTTTTAGTTCACCCTTCTACGTTGTTAGGTAAAAATTTTCTAAAAACGCAAAACGGAGGGTAAAAATGCGGGAAAAAAACGGAAAAAAACGGGGGAAATTATACATATTTTTGCGGGGAGCAATTACTTGAAGTGCTGTGTCAGGATGATGCAAAAACTGCTATAGTTTTTAACAATTCTAACAGTATGATTAATAAGGTTAAGCTAGATTATAATTTGATAATTTAGCTGAAAATCTGAATAATCTCTCCTCCACAGTGATAACCGGCAGTTATTTCAACCCCTGCTGATATTGTTACATGCTTATTTAAACGATGACCCTTTAATGCGAATAATTTCCCATTACGTAATGCTATGATGTTAAGTCTCTATCAATCTGAAAGACACGCTGCCGAATTTTGTGGTCTACGAAATTACGGAATGCACATATTTAAAGTTTAATAATCAATTTAATATAGTGGTCTATCACTATTGCTATCTACGGATATCGAAGAGAGTCTTGTTTTAATACATACAATGATTGTATATGGGTGTATACATATGTTAACTGCGGAGGATGTTTGATAAGTGGTTTTGATATTTATCAAATATAGAATCAATGTATTTGTCAACAGATTTTTGTCGCCTGGGAAACTCATCTACGGATTCAATGGATCGCGTTACTCACTATAAACTGTTTCGATAGATTAGGCATCTGACGTAAATTGTGATTAGTGGTATGGATTCATTTATATTCATGCGTCAATTACATTCTTGTATTTAGTCACGCGTGGGACACATTTCTAATAGACGATTATTCAATTTCTCTATTATAATGGGATAAAGATTTGAAATTAACCTGGGTTCAGTTGTTCGAAAGCCGATTAACGCGATTTTACGACTGACTAACCTACTTTCTACCAATCAAATGTCGTGAAAAGACTATTTAATCGAGGATTAAACTAATCAGCTTCCGAACAACTGGGCCCTGGGCCCCGATCACGAATAGTTATGACTTTTCGTTATTGCTACAGATTGTATAAAGCAAATACCGTAAACCGCCGACTTTCAGCACATGGGCTTAAAGTGGTTCGAAGGCAAATTGTAGTGGACTTATACATGAGTGGGCTTATGCATGGTCTAAGTTTTGTGATAAGAGGAAATGTGGGTTTACACAAGGAAATCAAAACAAGCAATTATAAGCAATAGCTAAGTGACGTCATCTTTTATAAATACTGCACCACAAACATGAAATGTACAATTTGAATTTATTTTCGATTCCCAAAGGTAATAAGGTGGTCACGTGACAAAGTGTATAAAAGCGGGAGTAAGCCCGCCAAATATTCACAGGTCGTTCAGATCTTTCATAATTTGATAGTAGAAAGTAGCACAATGCCTCGTGTTGTAAGTCCCCTTTTAGTATCTACTAATTCAAGGAAAGAAACTTATGATTTTGGATCTAAGGTACGTAAACTCTCACATTTGGAAAGAAAATATAAAATTTGATTATTGGAAATGTTTTAACAACTACTTGTCCAAGAAAAAAAGGATGTTTGTTCAAGTTTGATCTTAAGAGCGGCTGTCACCACGTGGACATACACAAGGACTACCAAGCATACTTGGGGTTTTCATGGATTATAAACGGAAAGCTGCGATATTTCATCTTTATAGTCCTACCATTTGGCCTAAGCTCACCTCCTTCATCTTTACTAAAGTAATAAGACCATTATTCAAATATTGGAGATCTTACTCTATTAAGATTGCCGTGTTTTTGGACGATGGCCTTTGTGTCGAATACAACAAGAAA
>JAULBZ010002384.1:0-18910 GCA_032360805.1 Neoturris breviconis | reverse complement strand
ACTGATATTTTATGATTTATTAGACATCTTAGACTAAAATTTAGAAAAAAAAATTCCAGACCTTAGTTCTCCTTTAAAACTTTTGATTGAATAATAGTATGACAATGAAACTTTTGCAAGTTATCAGTGTTCGAAATAGGAAGAAATAATCACTGCGGAAGAGTGTTTTTTAAACATTGTTTCAGGCTAGAAAGCCTGAAGCAATGCTCAAAAATCCCTCCTCCACAGTGATTATTTCTTCTTATTTCGAACACTGGTTATTTATCACCATAAATCTGTTGACAAAATCAGTTTTGATGATAACCTTAATGGACGTCATATAATGACATCATAACTTTAAAATAAATTTTGATAAGTTTGGCACCCCATTTGGCACCCTCATTTTTAAAAAAATACTTTGGCAACATACCAAAGCAGAATCTGAAAACAGAATTAGAAAATATTTTCCCAATCAAAAGTTATGGCTGCTTAAAATGTAGGTACCAAGATTTAGAAAAATCACAAATCTAAAAATTTTCGATTTTTTTGCTGACATCACACGATTATTGTTACAAAATTGATAGAAATGGAAAGTACTTGCATCAAAGAATATTTGCTAGGAGTTTTATGCTTCTAGAATTTGTGGTTTTTAAAAATAAGTAGGGGGCAATTTTCCCCACACCCCACCCCTCGGCCTTTATAAGGGTACCAAAAGGTTGAGGATAAGGTTTCTTGTTTCACTACAGATAGCCATGACACATCTCAGTTTCAAAAGAGGCAGAGATTGTCCTTCCAATAATTATCCCTGACTGTTTTTATTTATTTTATTTTTATTTACTTATTATAGTGTTTGAAATAAGAGCATTTAATCACTGTAGATGAGGATTTTTGAGCATTGCTTCAGGCTTTCTAGCCGTCTTTCTATTTTCATAATTTTGATTATTCTCTCTATTCAAAAAGTGATTTTTGAGCATTGCTTCAGGCTAGAAAGCCTGAAGAAGTGCTAAACAAAACCTCCTCCACAGTGATTATTTGCTCTTATTTCAATCCCTGCTATTTATAATCAATTAATCAATTCCGAGGGGCCAAGAGGGAGGTATATATATACTTTAACTTAAAATGCTTCTGTTTTAAATGTACTAAACATTACACTTAATGTATTAAGCTATCACTTAATAAAACATTTTAAACATTTCTGTATCCACTTTTGAAAAAATCCGGTTCCAAGTTGACAGAATGAATTGAAAAAGAAATTGCCAGCGATCTCGTAATATAGTCTAGAATTCCATAACCAAATTTTAGGACGATACCATGCCTATTCGGTCCATTGGGCCGAGAACTCAATTTGGACCCTTTTTACTCAAAATTCGGAAACAATATGAATGGAATCAGCAAACCTTGAATTAACTGCAGAACATCACCTGTGGAAGAGTGTTTTGTTAGTACAATTTTCAACTGGACAGTTAAAAACTATACTTTAAAACGCTGTAGGCGATTTTCGGCAGGTATATTCAGGCTAGAAAATAGCTACCTATTCTAGCAGAGACACAGTTTTTGTGAAACCATAGTGAGACCCAAGAAACACCAACAATTGCATTGCACGGAAATATTACTTGCATTATGAAAATTGATAGCCTTCTTCTAAATCCAAAACTTACTTCCACTACTGAATACCATCCTATAAATGAGATCATAAAAAACAGCTTTAACAAGCCCTCAAAATAAACGTCGGACATCATCTGTGGAAGAGTGTTTTTGAGTAGTTTCCAGCTTCCTCCTCCACAGGTGATGTCTGACTTATATTTTTAAGGCTTGTTTTATCACTACCAAAATGCAGAATGCAGTGTTTGTGCAGTGTTTCTCCATATTGATTTGACAACTGGAACATAAAAATGAAAAATAAAATGCAAAACAAAAGGACAGTATGAAAGAATAATACGGTCCTTGATATCTTCCTATGCTGTGTATTGCCATATGGAGATACACACTCCATACAGAGAGTCAACCGTATGTATCTGGCAGTCTTTGATTCTATGAAGACTAACCTTTACATGAACAGTATAGGATGAGCATTATCTGGATATCTAGTCTTATGATTTTACAGCAAGGGTCAAATACCTTAATTCATCAGAACAATTGCCAGAAGTACTTATATAAGGACAGTGAAGCAACATTGCAACAATAAGGTAGAGACTGTAACTTTGATGAAATATCAAGTCCAACAATATCAAATTATTCTTTTCTGAATCCGGTCAAGTAGATTCAGACAAATAGCAGAGGCACCAGCCCAAATATGGCAGCAGTATTCCACACAAGGATCAATGCTAGACTTGTATAAATACAAGATACCCTCTGGGAAAAAAAAGTTCTGAGCTTGACAGAGAGAAACAACTTTCCTAACTGCAGATTTGGTAATCAACTCAATACAGGTATTCCAGGAGAGCTCATTGAAAAGGTTAGACTGAGAAGACAAAAATGGTTATTCTCAGGAAGTTCAACTCCAGTCATCATAACGGATGGCAGGAAAATTTCCTTAAAGGAGCACTCTCCCGCTATAGCTCACATTTGTTTACAATCGATTTTTGAAAAGCAAAGCTGATAAATAAGTCACATAGTATTTTATCTAACATGGTCACAATAAGTGGACCGAAATATACTAAAGAAACGTGCAAATAATGTAACAAACAGAAACTTGTAGTTTTTGTTCTGCATGCATGTCTTATGAACAAAAATAATAAAACTTTGTAAAAGCTGAGTTGATGTAATAGAAGAGAGAGAAATCTTTAGGCCTCTATATTATTGAGTTGATTTAGTATCTCCTCGTCTTTTCTGTGACGATACTGATTTTGAAATAAACCCAAAAACATTTTGATCATCTTGGGGTTTTAGATATGAATGAAATAAACAACCTGTCAAATAAATACAATGCCAAACCATAATTGAACATAAGAGTTGGTTTAATTGTTTCCTTTCTGAAGAACTTATGCAGCTACTCTATTGCTTGGAAGTTGCTATGCGCCACTTGGAGACGCTACGCTGCAAGACACTACAAGATTTTTCAAAATTATGTTTCGTTGAACATTTAAAAGTTGCAGTAGACATATTTATATTATTCAATGTGAGCAGAGCATTAAACATACAGTAATCAATTTCAATGTTACATAATAAGCACGTGAATTTTTAATGTATAATATGAATAAAGTGCATGCTATTTTTTGGTCAGTACTTTTTTGAACAGTTTATTTCTTCGACAGTGTTTACAAAATGGTGGTCATTTGTAGTCGTTTTGCTGATCGTGTAGGAAGTTTTTTCGTACCTGCGTGCTATAACTATAGAGAAAACTTTATTTTAAAAATCAAAACAGATGAAGTTGGTGTTGGTAAATACCTCGGTAATGTTTCTATGGAGAGAACAAAATTTTTGTTGAAGAAACATTATGAGATACTAACTTCTGGGTGAGGTTTTTATTGTCTTTTCAGTTATTTATTCTGCAAAAAGTTGTAAAGTAACTTTATTTACATTACTAAAGTAACTCCAGTGTATATTAGATATCTTGCAACAAAAATCAAAAGCAGGTGTGACTGTTTATGTGGATTTAAAAGCATTTTAAAGTGGCAAATTCTCCCTTCTCGTTCTATGACAACAAACAAATAAAATGGGTGAACTGGGAGAGTGCTCCTTTAAATTGATTAATTGAAAGTTTAGTTTTGGAAGCATGGAAAGTAACAAGCCATTTATTGCTCCATTCAACAACAATACTTACATTAACCTCAAGCTCAGCAGCTATTTCAACCCTGCCAAAGACAGACTGTTGTGTCATCAGCATAGATAGCAAATTTGCTCAAAATGTTGTCAAGAAGGTTGTTAATAAAGATAAAAAAAAGTATAGGACCAAAGATTTGAGAAACACCAGCATTAAAGTAGTGATTCCAATGAGCAATAGCAACAGCACAGGTAGAAGAGAACAATGGCAAGGAATGAGGCTTTACTTAATATTTAGGAGATGCAACAAAAGCATCTATACCAGTCTGTAGCCAAGACAGAATCTCCCTTGCACAAGCTTCATCTTGCGGATTAAAGAAAGCTTTCCAAGAAACATCATAAAGAAAGTCACGGAAGCTTTTTAAGTCATTTTAGTGGAAATGATGCAGAACCGCCTTAGAACTAAAAGAGAGGTCAACATTGACAACAACATGGTCAGAGTTGCCAAGAAACCTTGCAAACAGTTGGGTTTGAAGATAGAAAAAGTTAGATTAGAAAGGGCTATTGATCATCATGATCAGGAAAGCGAGCAGCAAAATCAACAAGTTGAGTTAATGATTTGGACAAAGAAAATTATGAACATCATCAGTTCAAAACGAACTGGTATCATCAGAATAAGTCAGCCAATCAGAGTGATGAATGCTGAAGTCATCAAAATTATTTGCATTTAGATGCAATAAGAGTGCACTATCAGCCTGCTAGAGACAGAATCAATAACACTGAAAGACTGGGAAGGAGAGCAATAAAGAAAAAAAATAGCTAGTAGAGTGAAGAAGTGAGAAATGATAGCATAAAAGATTCCCTAGAGTCTTCAAAAGAAGGCTCACGGCAAGTCGTCACAAACATACAAGCCAAAACCGTGCATAGTACAAGAGAGTTTTTACGATTAATAGGAAGATAACCATGAACTACAAAATCGTCACTGCTGATAGATGGATTAAGGTTGGTATCACAAAGAGCTAGAAAAAAATTCTAAATGAGAAAAATTAGAACAAAGGTTACGGACATTAGTAAAAGCTAGATATAAAGGTGTAGGTGACGTTTCAGAAACTGGTTTAGGTTTACTAAAAACTGGCATAATGAACATGAGAAAAAGAAGGAAATTACTGCAGAATACAAACTAGATAACACAAAAAGTATCTAAACTGGTCCACACTGAGAGTTAGTTAGATAAGAACCAAATTGCAAATTCAAAAGCTAAAGTTGTGGCCTCTGAGTCGCCCCCCTCCCTCCCCTACCAAGGCTGAAGAGTTCCTCATACCCATGAGATATCTATTTTTGTCCTCCAAAACATTAAGGAGGAAGCTTCCCCAAATAACAACATGGCTACCAAAAAAAGATTCAAGATCAAAGTCTCATTAAAATTAACATAATCAGCTTCTCCACTTATCATTTGGGTATGATATTTAGGTTGAGTTTTACTTGAATATGGTTAAAGTCTCAAAGAAATCAAACAGTAGAAAAGTCTCCACTTTTAGAAAATCTCTTTTGAATGGAAAATAAATTGGTCAATTGAAATGACAATTCAATTCGGACAATTTTTGCCCAAATCTCAGACCATAATGGACAAAATCAAGTAATATTTGGCGAGCCCTTCCAAAGTATCGCCTCATACACGTATCAAATTGGCAGCAATTGCAGAACATGATCTAATAAACAAAGTGCGTCACCGACACTTACATGGGAAAGTGATTATTAGCTGTTTTTTCAAACACTGTCAGAGGATCTAGAAAATTGATCGAATGAAATGATATTCAGATTATGTGAGTCCCCGTCATACAAGGAATGTTTTACATGATCAAAAATTCTGCTACAACTTATGTATTTTTAGAATTAGGTATAGGAGTTCGAATTACATGGTAATTATTTAAATAATTATTTTGGTTTCGTATGTAACAAACATTAAGAACAAGAATCAATAAGCTTCATGACTATTATAACTAGTTACAAATTCGATGTTGATGTTATTTTTTGAAAAATTTTCCAAGAAAATAAGCGTCCCTCCCGCTTATTTCATACATAGCTCTTAGAACAAGACATAGCTCTTCTTCTTATCAAATCACGAAAGAATACTGTATCCATGACTGTCTACACAGCAGCCTTTTATGCCATGGCACTATGCATCAGTTGCGTTTATTTTAATTATTTTCAAAAAGTTTAGTTCAAAATAAGAACGAATATTTTACTGTGGAGGAGAGATTTTTGAGTATAGCTTCAGGTTATAAGTCTGAAGCTATGCTCTAAATCTCTCCTCCGCAGTGATTATTTATTGTTATTTCAACCACTGAAGTATCCTTACCGACGAAATATTCTACATTAAGAGTAAGCATTTTTAAATCAACCAATACAAAGATTGACATATCAGGTGCATCATCAGGTTCATCTTTCATCCATCTATATAATATGTGATTGTGATCATATGCATCTGAAATATAGCGATCAGAAAAAGACTATAATCACTGTGATGGAGAGATATTTGAGCATAGCTCAGGCTTTGTAGCCTGAAGCTATGCTCAAAAATCCCTTCACCAAACTGATTATTTGTTCTTCTTTCAAATACTCTAATTATAATGAAAAGAGTTTCTGAGCTCAATTTTGTAATTTGATGAAGCCAGTGCTAAAAATGCGAAAACATAATCCCTATAGAGAAGTGATTTTCGAGCATAGCTTCAGACTATAAAAATCTCTCCTCCAAAGCGATTTGTTCCCCTTATTTTGACTACTGGAATATTTTATTCAATGTTTAACCAACTATCATAGTGTTTAAGAGTAAATAATCACTATGGAGGAGGGTTTTTGAGCATCTCTTCAGGATGTTTAGCCTAAAACAATGCTCAAAAATCCCTCCACCACAGTGATAAATTGCTCTTATTACGATTCACTGCTACCTTATGGCAAAATTATTGTCAAGTCGTTGATTATTGATAAAAAACTATTTTCCGTCATGTTGTAAACTAAAGATATTTTAATAGAATCTTTTTTGCTATGAAACTTTTTGTAAACTTGTTTTAAAAATATTCTGATGGTGTAAAAAGTTCAGTGTTTGAAATGAGCAAAGAAGTGAGAGCTAAACAGCCTGAAGTAATGTTCAAAAATCCCTCCTCCACAGTGATTACTTACTTAGACATTTTATTAAATGCTATGTCTTTATAATATCTACAGAGGAGAGTACTAAGTCATTGATCTTGCAATTGATTGGTTTCTTCGTCCCAAAGAAATCAATCCATAGCAAGTTCATTGACCTAAACACACTTTTGCACAGATTCATTTTTGTTGAGTTTTGCCAATTTTAGTTGATTTTAACCCTAAGTTGGTTTCGGAGTGAAATTTTGATCCCTTACAACATTTCTATACATTGTCAACTTACAACTCTCCATGAAGAACCCACAATGTTGAACATCCATTGGATAGTTGCGGAAATCCATTTTACAAGAGGCCACCAATGACACCCTGAAAGAAACATTTTATAGCCTGAAGTTATGCTCAATAATTCTCCCCAAAAATACTCCACCACAAGCACGGTGATTATATGCTTTGAGCGTTTAATTGTTGCGACTGGGTCATATGATTCGTGGACAGTGGGTATGACAAGTATTAGAGAGGGTTATTCAGTGCATCCAACTAAATCTATAGGGTGCGGTCAGTGGATAGCTATAACAAACGTCAAATTTCATGCACAGAATATTGTGAGTAATAATATAAAAAAATGTTTCTCATTTGCAATTAATTCAATGCCACAAGCCACATGATAAGATTTGACCATTTGATAAAAAAAGTATGAAAAGGGATATCAAGCCTAAGCCTCAAGATAATGGTCAGACATCACCTGTGGATGAGTGTTTTTGAGTAGTTTTCAGCTTTGTAGCTGACATCTGACATGATATGGAATTTTCCAAAGTTTTATTTAGCCAAATTAATCGACTGTTTTCATTATGTGGCTACCAACCAATGCCGTGTTTGAAGTAAAGAGAATATAATCTCTCAAAATCTCTCCTCTACAGTGATTCTTTGCTCTTATTTCAACTATTGTACTAAAAACAAATTTTTAAGACAAATTACCTCGATCCCCAAAAGATCTTTCCATCAGGGTATATATCTAGTCTCTCATTACTCAATGTTACTTTATGTGTTTCAGCTTTGATTGCATTAGTGAAATGAGTGTCTGGTGTCCATATAAAGTCGACCGGTAAATTCTTTCCCATTAAAGGTGTTAACCTTTGTGATAGATTATGACGTAGCCGATAATCATACCACTCTTGTCGAAGAAATAAATCCACTCTGAATGTCTAAAACAAAATAAATATCAGTTAAATGAATGTCAGATCAACGGCCGATAAGAGAAACTAATTATAGTGGAGGAGTGATTTTTGAGCATAGAAACAAGTCCCTCTTCCACAGTGATTATTTGCTCCTATATCAAATTATAAAGATGTACTTTGCCAAAAACAAGACAGTTATAGGTTTATATAGTTGATACTGTTCACTGTTTGAAATAAAAGTAAATAATCACTGTGGAGGAGTGATTTTTGAGCATAGCTTGAGACTTTGTGACCTGGTGATCAAAAGTCACTCCTCAACAGTGATTATTTGCTCATGTCGTTACTAACAGCGTGAAGAACCATTCTTCCCACCAAAGAAACCATATCAAGTTTGTTGGCTTAACCTTATTTCAACCGGGGAGGGGTGGGGAGGCGATTCTGCCCCCTTTTTACATTTTTATTTATAACGTCTGAACCAAAAGCAACAGCATTAAAAGTTTCTGACTTTTCCCAACTCTCTATAAGACACAAATTGTGAAAAGTTCAGCTTCATTACGTCAGCCGATCAAAAAATATAGTCATAACCTGACACCACCTATTTCTACATAGGGATTTCCCATATAAATCAACGATTCATTATTTTGCAATAACTTGTGTTAACATTAAGCTTACACATAAAAATGACTGTGTATTTCAAGAAAAAATGAAGAAAAGTACCGGTCATTTCAAATGATCATTTTAAAATGATCATTTAAACATGTTTGACTTTCATCATTTTTAAATGATGCACTTTGAATAGAAAATTATAGACTCTATTGTTTTCCTCAAATTTTTATGGCGCCAACAGTTTATTTTAGCATACAAGAGAACATTCTTAAATGATTTGTGTAGATACAAGAGAACATTCTTAAATGATTCGTGTAGTCAGGTGTTCACATCATGTTAAAATGATAAAAAAAAATATTTGTGTATTTCAGCCTTTAGTAGTCAAAGTTTCTTAACTTTTTCAAAATTTTATTTCCAAAACGTTTCTTACAATGTTTCTTATTTGATTACTTTTATATGATTAAATGGGAGGGAATTATAGGCGTAGGTACATGTGTATATAAAGTGAAGGATGTACACAGAATAAACCGAGGAACAAAAGAATAGAACAAAGTCATAGTATAGCAAAAATGTCTACTGGTCTAAAAGGATCACGTCTACGCCATTGCCATCATCCAGTCTATGTAATCTACTGCTGCTTCACCTAGAAACTCAACTCAACTCAACTAGAGCGTGTTTGAAAGTTTCTTACCACAGACGAGTAGTACTAAAAGTTATATAATTTTTTACAGGCTATAGTACTAAGCATCTTGCAAACAAGTTTCTTAAAAAGAAAAAATCGTGTAAGTATAAAACATTTTCTTGTGACTAAGACATAATGCAGACATCATCGTTTAATATTCTGAATATCTAGTTACAACTGAACAGTACATAAGGTTATTCTTAATTCTACTTTTTCTAATATTTTTTTTAAATATCTTTTACCTAAATCAAATAATTCTATCACACGCAGAATATTTTGTGCCTGTTTTTTCTTGAAACTAGACAACTACAACAAGAACTACATGGTGGTGCCAAAAAATAGTTTGAGTATTCATAAACATGGTTTGTGCCAATTTTTACAAAAATTTATCGAACAGATAAGTAGGGTTAAAGTGATGTTGGAGTGGAGTATCTCTATATTGCTAGTTATCCTCGGTCAATTCAAACATTCATTTTATTGAAGTTTCCAAATAATTTCAATGTAATAATAATCACTGTAAAGGAGCGCATAGTTTTATGCCACATGTAAAGGAGCAAACGTTGCGCATGGTTTTATGCCACATGTAAAGGAGCAAATGTTGCGCGTAGTTTTACGCCACATGTAAAGGAGCGTTGCGTATAGTTTTACGCCACAAACCCTGAAGCTATTCACTGTAAAGGAGCGAATGTTGCGCATAGTTTTACGCCACAAACCCTGAAGCTATGCTCAAATTAATGAATTTAGACTGTTTTAGATTAAAGTGATATCTGAGTATAGCTTCAGACTTTGTAGCTTAATCGCTCCTCCACAATGATTATTGACTGTTATTTCGAGCATGGTAACTTTAAATGAACTTACTGTTTGCTAAGTGGTGACAAGAAGTTTGTAGGTGAGGTACTTCTCGTTGGTTCTTTCCTAGATGGACTAGAAGAAAACAGAAGAAATAAATCTTGAATTACTATGTAATTACTTTTCTTTGCTATTATTTACTATTATTTTGTTACAAACTTCACACCTGGAAATTAAAGAAAAACAACAAAGTGTACTAAGCCCAAGTAATCAAATTTAAAATATTTCCCCTGTGTGGACAAGAGTTTTCAAGTTAGTTGACATTGCATCCTTACTCACAGATTGTAAATATGGCTATTCTAAGTTTTAATCCTCTCACCAAACCTCAAAAAAAATGAATAGACATGGAGGAGGAGTGTTTTTGAGTACAGAACAAAAACACCCCTCCACAGGTGATGTTCAACCATTATTTTGAGGCTTGAGGTCTAGAGTTTGTTTAACAAGTGGAGAAATATTGCTGACTTCTTCAGTTTTTGAATAGAGCATACCTTTTCTTCTTTGCAGAAGATCTCATTATGTTATTCTCCGATGTCTCCTGTCTCGGACTACCTTTAGGACTCTTACGTTTCGATGTGCGTTTTTGATTACTTTTATTTGGACTCCTTCTACTTTCCGGTGACATAGCATCAGTTCTTAGTTGATTATCTAAACTAACTTGTGGTGGAGGAGGACGAGATGGCTAAATAAACATATATACTGAATGAAGAATACTACATAAACCCCCTGCATATTTATATTTATTTATAGCATTCTACTGATTTAGGGGGTTAAACAGATGAATGTTGATTATTACCGATATATGAAAAATATGCATGCTGTAATATTTCCTTGCTCGTCTGAATGCAAAGGCAAACTTTCTAGCATGGAGTTAAGCTCAGAAATCACTCTACCTTGCTTATAATTTCAATCAATTAATATCTTCAATTATCACCTGCGTACAAATCTAATGAGTGATTGCTGAGCATAGATTCAGGCTACAAAGATGTATGCATGTTTTAATATGTTCTTAATGATTACAACATGTACAACTACACTTTATATTCATGGCTACATTTATGCAAGAAACTACACTTCCACTTTTGTATCCATGTCAGACAACTTATCAAAACATGATGAAAAGCATGTATTAAAAGCATGTCTGCATGAATGAACAATAATTATTGTTAAATGAGAAATCTAAGCGACCCATAAGTACTAATTACCAAATTGACTATGGTTTGTGGATGTTAGGTTTGAGGGATACATTCGAATGACAAATAAGCATGGTTTTATAGACAATTCGTATTTTCATTCGTCAGTCAAGAAATTGTGTTGCTCATACAATTATTTGCAGTAGTTAGACATTATGTCAGTTAGGGAAACCAATCTTTTTCTCTCTCATGTAACAGTTTCACCATAACAAATGACATGATTTGTGGAGAATGGAACGATTCCTATTACACAAAAGCAAGCCATTGTTTCCAGATCAAATCTTATTCAAAATATCTTTTAAACAAAAACTATACCTTTTCTTTAGAAGCGTCTTTGTCTTTCTTTATTTTCATATGTTCTATGTAGGGTAGAGGTTTTTCTGGAGGATTGCTAAAGATGAAAAAGAATCAAAGGTATAGTATTGAAAGTAGCCCACCAAACCAAGTGAAGCTAAAACCGAGCAAATATGATACACACATACATGCATCATAGTATTATGTATATACTAAATAAAAATAGAGAAAAACTAATATATGAAAATGCGATAAAACATTGAGGTTTACAGATATGTAACATTTTTACAATTTTAATGGAGAAAACCTGATAGAAATTTGCAAAGAGCTGTGTTATATCTTGTTATGGTTTCTGATAATAGATTGACTCAGAACACTTTTTTCAGGGGTTAAAATAACTGCTGGTAAATTCTCTCGTCCAGCAGGTAGTTTAATCCCTGTTCTTTGAAGATCTCTATTATCCACACATTCCCTAAAACTATAAATTGTAACAGCAAACAGAACTCTTCTAGAATAATCAAAGTAAAATAAAATAAAAAATAAAATCTACAAAGGAGAGTACTGAGTCAATGATCTTGCAATGGATTGGTTTCTTCGTCCCGAAGAAACCAATTCATTGCAAGTTCATTGACCTAACACACTTCTGTGCACTGATAGAACTATCTGATTACTACTTCATTATCAGTGATGAACACCATAGTTATTTAAGTATCAAAATTGATGGCAGATGAAAAGAAATTGGACATTTAAACTTTACTTGCTAGTCATGTAAAAAAGTACCAATCAGGAAACACATTACCCCAATTTCATTAAAAATAAATATCTACCAAACCGTTGTTGTTTTTTTGACATCTTAATTTTTATTGAAGAAAAATATAAGCAGAAAGATAGTGACATTTGGTGTATGAGCTTATATGAAACTGAACATGTTGTGTATGAGCTTATATGAAACTGAACATGTTGTGTATGAGCTTATATGAGACTAAACATGTTGTGTATGAGCTTATATGAAACTGAACATGTTATGTATGAGCTTATATGAAACTGAACATGTTGTGTATGAGCTTATACGAGACTGAACATGTTGTGTATGAGCTTATATGAAACTGAAACATGTTGTGTATGAGACTGAAACAGCTTAGACATAAAAGAATCATCCGATTCTATGAATCACCTAATAACTTATTATAAAGAAAGATTTGTATATTCATTGTACCATACAAAAGAAAATAATCTCTAAGGAGGAGAGATACTAGAGCATTGCTTCAGGCTAACAAGCCTTGAAAATTCCTCCTCCACAGTGATTATTTCTTCTTATTCCAGACACTGTGTATTTTTACAAAATCACTTCCTTATCCGTAGATGAATAAACACAACAAACTTAGATATTCACATTAATACAATTTTAAAAGAAAACTTTAAACTAGATTGTAACAAAAGAACAATTACCCTATACAATAAAAATAATTCAAAATAGCTCTAAAGGCATGCTCACAGGATGTGAGCAAAAGCTTACCAATAAAATACATGGAATTGTTGCGTATATATGTCATGTCAACGTTGTATTCATTCATCTCAAATACTTGTCAGATAATAGTCAATGCTCAACATAATCGCTCTGGTTGGAAATAATCACTGTGGAGGAGAGATTTTTGAACATAGATTCAAGCTTTGTAACCTGAAGCTGTGCTTAAATATCACTCCTCCACAGTGATTATTTGTTATTATTTTAAACACTGCTTCTATTTTTCAAGAAATTAGTTCATTTAATTGCAGTACACATAAAAACAACAAAGAAAGAGTGTTACGCAGACTTGAATATGATAGGCAGAAGACAATACTTAATACTCTACACTTTGCTGATATTGAACAGTCATTATGAAACCTACCTTGATACTTTATCACTGTCACCCTGTGAAGAAAGAAGAAAGAAAGAAGCATAAAAAGTTAGATTTCGCATATACATGAAGCAATAATAATAATAATAATAACAAAACATGCGAAAAATTTAAGATTTTCTCAGGAAGAAAAAGACTACAGGAGATTAAGATTTCAAAAATTTCAAAAAGCACTCTCCCACAATGTGTATTTTGTAAAACAACGCACTTTCATATAAACTACCTCCAGTGGTTAAAATAGGAGTAAATAACCTCTGTGGTGGAGGACTTTTTGAGATTAGCTTCTGTGATAATTCGTTCTTAAATCGATCACTGACCTCACTCACTTCAAAACCTTCCTCCATCCTGTTAATAGTCCCTTCTCAAGAGTCTTTATTTCGACGGTCACACATAGATACATAGAATAAGACTGTGAATGCTATACAAAAGAATCCTATACAAAGTACACATAGTTACATAGAATAGACTGTGAATGCTATACAAAAGAATCCTATACAAAGCATGCATAGTTACATAGAATAGACTGTGAATGCTATACAAAAGAATCCTATACAAAGTATTATTACCAGGAATAATTCATTATATTCTTGCAGCATCAACAATAAAACGGCATTAACATAGGCTTGATCTCTTAATCCTGCTAACCCATCGCCGCATCGAAATACATTTGGACCAAAAACAATTGCCAATGCAAGAAGTGTCATTTTATTTATCTCTGATTCTTTCGCAATGCTCAACATAAATTCACATAAATATTTTAACAAGTTCGAATGAAGTTGTGGCATGCGTTTTATCAGTTCTTTTATTAAAGGTACTGCTTTTTTCTTATCTTTACAGTACTGGTCTTGAACACTTATAAATAATGGTTGCAGGTCATCTGGTATAACTGCTTCAGAGAGTTCACGAAGAAACATTTTTAATAAACTAGCACATGCTGGGACGTCTCCAATTTCTTCGAGATCTGCATCTCCGCCTAAATCAAGTAATATGTAAAAATAAAATGAGTCAATGATCTTGCAATGGATTGGTTTCTTCATCCCAAAGAAACCAATCCATTTAAAGCTCATTGACTCAACACACAGGCACACAGCATGGGATCAAAATTAAAACATCCCTTTGACGCTGTCGTGTGTTCATTGGGATATACTCAGTCATTCATACTAGCTCATATACCCAGTTATTAGCATAGCAAAAATCTATTTATTGCTTTTATATAGTGAGCATTGTTTAGTTCCGTAAATATTCATATGTCATAAGGAAACAACATTTTGTATATATTTTTAAAACTATGGAAATAAATCCTTTCACATTACTTTTTGAAATGTTTCTTGTTTATATATAAATACTGTAACAAAAAAGCAGAACATTTGCTAGAAGTAAAGAGACCTTCGATTCTTATGTATGGAACCCCGTAATATACTTTCGTAGAGAATAAATTTACATCCATTTACTTTCAAGGGCTGTTTACACCCCATGTATTTTAAGGCGTAAATTTACATCCCTAATTTTTGGTGGGTGTATATATATATACTTTATTCCTTTCAAAAGGGTGTAAATTTACACCCCTAATTTTCAAGAAGTGTAAATTTATATTCATAATTTCCCGTAAAAAATCGGAGTGTAAATTTACACTCCATATTTTTATTGGTGTGTAAATTTACACTCCAATTTTTTACGGAGGGGTGTAATACATCGATTTACACTCCACAGATTGTCAGTATACATATGTATGACATTGGATTGGGTTTCAATCAAAATAAAAATTATCTGTCAAAAGTTTAAAAATAAATTACATTCTTTTGTTAAAAAAATCTTTTCCTGTTGTATTGTGCATTATTGTTATTATATTTCTAATTCACATTGGGACTAATTAATAATGTTATAAAATTCATTATTACTCATGGTGTAGTAATTATGTTTTATGAATAACATTATAATAAATATTTCAAAATTGAAGAAGGAAGTTTCTCAAAATCAAAATGGAGCCTTCAATTCTAAATATTCTTTTTAAAAAATGATTTCTTATCATTGGTTTATTTTATATATCCAAAAATTAAGAAGAAGCTTCCACATGATACAAAACAGATTTCAATAAAGATTTGTGGTCCAAGTCTCACAGAAAATTAAAATGTAAAAACAATTGTAAAAAAAATTATAAGCCTCCACTTATCCCCTTATCATTGGAGAGTGTATGATATTTACTTCAATGTGATCAAAACCTTATAGAATTCAATTCGAATTTTTGAAAATTTTCTAAGTTTCTGCTTTTGAAAAAATCCCTTTATTACTGATACTCGGCCACGAGTTGACAAAATCTAAAATTGGCCAGCGGTCACTTAATATTGCCTAGAATGCCAATACCAAATTTCAAGATGGTACCATGGTTCTTTTTGCTAGAGTAGACAAAATCAAAAAATGTTTGTCGTGTCCCTATGAAATGTCGCCTCCTCGAATGCATTTCCGCCGTCCGCCGTCATTGCCTCAAAATGATAATAATAGCCCATCTAACTTCGTTTGACAGGGTATTGACTCCCTTACATTTATTTACGTGAACTCGTTTTTTATGTTTATTTTAAAAGACACCAGTTTTTACACTGAACTCATAAAAACTTGTTCAAAGTTCACAGTAAAGATGCTAGAATAACATTTTCAACGTTGTTCTAGTGCCTTCATTGCAGATTTCGAACAGGTTTTTGCCCACTGGGAATAAGAAGAGCTAAGCTAGCCCATTTCATGTTCAAGTTTTGAGATAACTGCTAGATGTCACCTGTTGAGATGTATTTATTTGTATAGTTCAGCTACCTGGCTGAAAACTGCATTAAGAAAATACTCTTCCACAGGTGATATCTAGCAGATATTACAAAGCTTGATGTTTTATTTGCCAAGACAGGAAAGTGAGGACACAATTACTTACATTTATCAAACGCTGTCTTCAGTCGATCCACAACTTTCATGTTACCATTAACACGAAATAAACCCTCCTGCCGTAAACCATGTGCCCTTAAGTAATCACAAATCCGCAAAACTATGAGTGGCACTTCTGTGTTATCACGATCAGATAAATATTCTATTGGTACACCTGTAGTAACAAATACAACATTAATTGTAACCGCCAATCACATAACCTATGTTTATACACCTCACTCACACAAATTTATATAAAGATTATACTTCTTTTTTTCACTGGCAGTTAAGCCACATGCGCCCTGAGCAGTTGTGAACGAAAGATTAATATGTTATTGACATCATGTCCAGACAGAACAAAAGGCAAAGAAGAAACGAATTAAACCACTACATATTTTCATAAAGATTAAATTTTTTTCAAGAAAGTAATTTTATCTCGTGTTTTCAGGAGAAATTTTAAACTTTTTTCTCCTAAGGTTTTAACAAGAGAAATTATGCAATTACGCAGTAGTCATTGAAACATGTGTAATTTTCACAAACACTTAGTAAATGATTATGTCTCGTGTGTAAATCATTCTTTGAAGCTCCAATTAACTGCAATGTGCTGCTGCTTAATTGCAGACTCAGTGTTGTTGCACATCCACCTGCAGTACCTATATTGTGACTGGTTTAGCTTTGACTGGTCTCTATGCCACGTCGCACTGAAGCCTACTCCAAAAGAATGCTGCTGATCTTTCTTTGTCTTTTGGCATGCCCCTTTAAACATTTCAATGGTTCCTTTCAAATTCACTACCTAGATTTTCAAATTTTGGCTATAATTTTATTTTAAATAAAAAAGTTATATTGTGACATTATCGTACTTTCTATATAAAAATTTGTGGCACTAGAGGTTTCATGTCATTGCAGTGCAATAAAAAATATCACAGGTTGTCCAGGTCGCCATGCTTTGGATGTAGGCATATTGAAGCGTACAAAAATAATCTTGTAAAAAATATGCTCATGACCATATATTATAAGTCTCGCACAGTTGTCTGCAAAAGAGGAATTGTATGCATCACTAAACTATTAAAACACTTCGCAATACCAAAAAGAGTTTTGTTTGTGATGGGCTGAACAAATCACTTCTCCCTGTAAATTGGTTCGAAGTGTTTTAACTACAATAATTCAAACTCTGCTGTTTGAAATAAGAGCAAATGATCACTGTGAATGAGTGATGTTTGAGCATTTCACTTACATTGATTATTTTTTTCTTATATTAAACATTGTAGATTAGTAAATACACTTACCAAATGTTTTATTTGGTGATAAGGCTGGCTTTCCTCTTGTTACTTTTGGTGAAGATAGCATACGTTTCATTTTGGAAGATAGTGACGTTGACTCAGATCTTGGTGATGTAATGGTACTTTCATAGTCTGTTGGAATAGTGATATGTAAGTATTTGGAAGGCTGAAATAAAATATAAACATGAAGAACTTATAAAAAGGATTAGCAATAAGTCAGTGCTTAAATAAGTACAAATAATCCCTGTGGAGGAGTGATATTTGAGTATAGCTTCAGGTCTTATACCTAAAGCTATGCTAAAAAATACCTCCTCCACAGTGATTATTTGCTCATATTTTAAGCACCGGTATATGAAAAAAAATTAGGAGTTAAAATAACTGTCGGTCATCACAGTGGAGGAGAGATTTTTCAGATTATTTTCATTTATATTGGCTGAAAATATTCTGAAAAGTTTCTCCTCCACAGTGATGACTTGCAGTTTAACCCCTGATTATAAAAGCAGACACTCATACCACCATAGTATTAGAGCTTGTGATAAACATAATGACTCAGCACCCTCATTCGCATATAATATTTTACATTATTCTATTATATATTTGTACACCTGATTTTCCCTCCCTTTAGTTTTTTCTCCACAAATTTTAACAGAATTTTTGCTTAGTTAGGTGAGCTAAAATTAATAGGTGTGATGTAACAATCTCAGATTTGACATATAATGTTTTCCCTGAATCAGCTTTATCCTCTTGAGAAATTTTATACATTATCTCTTATCTATTCAATGTGAAGAAGTTTAGTGTAGCATTTTCACATGTCTCGCCTCTATCATCTCATTACTTATTTATTAAGAAAGCACCACCAAATTAGCAGACAGCGAGTCAACAATCTAAAAGTTAAAGCTTCTTCACAGTTTTATATAGCCAAACATTGTTAAGTCTACCAGTTTTTGATAATATCATATTTTCTTTGGTGTCGAAACAAGATTATGTAGGTATGAATAAAAAACTTGGATAATATGTCATGAATAAAATATTAGTAATACTTAACCTATGCTGTGAATTTATCATTATGATCAGTTCCTAAGAAGGACAAACAAGCACTATGGAAAAGTGCTTTTGAGTAATACTTCACTCTTTTTCAACCCAGGGCTCGAAATAACAGCCGGTCATCGCTGTGGAGGAGAGATTTTTCAGAATATTTTCAGCCAAG
>JAULBZ010002383.1:0-18910 GCA_032360805.1 Neoturris breviconis | reverse complement strand
ACTGTTTGAATTCCGATTTTCTGATCGAATTAATATAGCTTTCTTAAATGCTCTATCCAGTCTAACTTCTATTCCTAAAGACTGTCAGACAAATACAGGTAGGTTATATCGAATCCATGCTACCGATCTGAACTTATTTCATAAGAAGAAAGAATACATAGTTTAATAACTTGGTTAATCTAGCTTTAGGCTCTCAATAGGCAACCCAGAGAGAGAGAACAGCAAGAGGGAAAAATCCGAGAGAAAAAGAAAAAAAATGCAGGCCTTGCCGCTAGGGGCGTGTGATCGCACGCACCCTTACGCAAAGTTTATAAAACGTGTGATTGACGTGTAATTTTTTTGACCAAACGTTTTTTTCATCATATTTCGACTTATTTCTGGAATTTTAGCCAATCCTTATAAAGACAACCTCGTTCCCAGGGCTTCTTGCCTTTTTGAAATACGGAACGGCGAATAAATCTTTCTTCACCGCCCTTCTATATGAAGGCAAGAACCCTGGGAACGAAGTTGCTATAAGATAGTTAAAAAGGAGACAAGTTTCCCTTTTTGATGACGTCACAAGGACGTTTATTTTTTTGGACGTTATTTTTTTTAACCATGTTTCGACTCAGAATTAGAGCCAAAGCAAAAAAAACGAAAACTAAATTTTCCCCTTTGTGATAACAACCTCATTTCTATCAGGACTTTTTGCTTTTTCGAAATATAATTATAAGGAAGAACGGCGAAGAAAGACCTCACTGTCACTAGCAAGTTCGTGAAAAACATGGCTGACGCTAGCGAGGAAGGGAAGAAAACAAAGATCTACCGGTAATACCCGGTACTTTTGTGACAGGGTGCATTGATGTATGTAGGTAGAATTAAATCGACGATCACCCTGTACAACTTCCGATTTACCCCATAAAAAAACGGTGTGTTACCGGGCATCGGCACCCTCTTAACTTAAGGGCATCCTTTGAGACCACTCGGATCAAAATCGGGTAAACCGGATTTCCGGAATATCCTTAGGTGACTCCGGTGACTTCTTCTAACGCTATAGATACCTGTGTTCAATCCTGGACAGTGATTGTTTTTTTGAGTGTAAAACTCAAATTTATAAGATAAAACACCTCAAAAATGTAAATTTCCTGGTTTCTAATTAGTTACAAATAGTTTTTTTCAACATTCTTACAGCATGCGCGGAGATATAATCAGATATAATACTTGGTCCGTCACATGTCACCGATTTTCATGAAAACGAGGTTGCATCGAAAGCATGGGAATATTTTGACTTGGGTAATCGAGGCAAAATATAAAAATTATGTTTAAACATGGCAGATAAGATGGAACCTTCAAAGGCCTAGCAGTGACCTACAGTGAGAAAATGGATGATAAAAAAACAAATAGTCCGGAATAACAAGCATCCGGAATTAGACAATTAAGCACTAATATTTAATAATAGACATTTCGAGTATATTTTTGACACAAAGACAATCTGTCAAGATTGTCAAGACTATGCTTCAAACTTTCAAATGCTTCAAGTGAAACAACAATTTCAAATTTCAATTGTGATATCATACTTGGCCTTACTGAAAATATATTTTTATGCATCATTAGCAACATTCAGCTGTCATGGTTATAAAACATAGACATGCGGGTAACTGAAATGGAGATTTTGCTTTTAGAAGTAGAGTCTCAATTGTGGGCGCCGAGGATAATGTTTTTTAATTTTTGATTACTAGTTCGTCAGAAAACACTTTTTTGACCGCAGTTTTCAAAAGTTTAGCAGCAAATGATCAAGTACTTTTTTCCACTTTCTGCTGGAATTCTGTTTTCAGCTGGAAGAAAAACCAAGTGTTAATCATAGAACAGAATTTCCCAGATTAGAAGTTCTAAGTAGATTAGGACAACTTCTTCCTTATCTGGTTATCAGGACAGAAAGAATTATTGTTGTATGTATGTACTACATAGAACGCTTTCTTACCACGATGTTACTTTATTTCTGTTCTAGGACCACTACTTATTTTACTATATATATAAATGATCTGCAAATGATCTGAAAATCCAAAAAGATAATCCCATATATGGAAAGTACATTCTTTTAGCTTTCAATTGATGTATACTTTTACTGTGTATAACAAGGGAAACATGGATATTTTTAATTTTAAATAGTCATAGAAAGACTGCGTTCTATCCTTAATAAAACATAAATGTTATATAATATAATGATTCACTGTGAATACAAAATGAATAATAGAGAAAGAAAGTAAACAAAACAAAAAGGAGGTAATATTAGTTGGCAAAATTTAGCACGAACTTCTTAGTTTTCACCCATTTTCGACTTTTTTCAGCATTATTGTCACTTGTTGAGTGCCACTCCCTGGTGCATGGGTCGCATCTTTCCTATGTGTCCACAGTTTGTAAAAAGACTAGAGAAACGCATCTCATAGAGGAATGGCAGACGAGGGGTTGATATTATTATAAGTTAGTAGTGGCTCAGTGGTTATGCAGATGTGCTTATGATATGAAGGTTCCTGGTTCAAATCCACCCTTGGGTGAAGATTTTGAGCCACGTTTCTGCAACGTTTCCGAGTGTTAAAAATGTTACCCCATATTTTAAGAATAAGCAATCACAAGCCTCTGAATTTATGACGGCATTCCCCTATGGAGAAGCATCTTCAGAGACTCCAAAGATGCTCCTCTACAGGGGAATGCCGGCGTGGATTCAGAGGCATGTAATCAAATATTTTGATACTCATTCTGGAATATATTAGAATGCGACACATGGAAAGAAAGAATTTTTGTGTTATTATATACATACTTATGTTTTTCAGTTATTAAAAGTACTGGAGATAATAATTACACTGGAGATAATTAATTAGCACTAGAATCGATAGAATAAATAACTTTAGATTTTTACGACTGAAAGGAGAAGGCAAATTTCACTTACAAAAATTGTTAAGTCAGTTGATTGCAATAGTTTGCTCATGTAGAACATATTGATTTTTACTGCATTATATAGTGAGTCTTTTCATTGACAATTTAATGATTTATTCCAAACAACATAATGTATACATATATATATATACCTATAAGAAATACCTATAAAACTAGAAATGTATTTTGTAACATTCATAAGAGTGTAGACCTGGTTGGTAATTGTCTTCTGAATAAATCTTCCTAACAAAAATAAGAAAATATAGTATGGATAAGGTAGATTTACTTTTAATTGTTACTTCCCACTTCTTTTAACTTTTTTAATATTATCAGTGTCATATCCTTGTCCATGAAATCAATAAAATTATTTCCACACTCAAATTTTCACCTGGCATAGTTGAAATTTACAATACATTCTTTTGCACAGAATTCTCGAAAGCTGAATAATCTTCTCTTTTTTAATAAATCACTCTTGGGGAAAATGTACATTTTTCTATTTCATGAACATGATAACCAGCTGTTTCACCATTTTAAAGCTATATTGAGTTAAGCAAATTAACTAGTGACCAGTAAAGCAAGAAACTGAAAAGGAGAACACCTTCTACAAATATTCAGGAGTTATGCCTTTTATGTCAAGAATTCGAACAACACATCGAGCCCCTGCTAATGCAAAAAAGATATCATGTTCCAGTTCAAATTCCTCACAAATTAAATTGAATCCACTTTTCGTTAAAAACTCTAAAAATATACTCCATGATGATTATAAAGAGAGTGATATTCAAACTGAAAAGCTAAAGGGTGTTCCTAATATTACTATATCAACCAAAAAGCAACATGGGTTTCCAAGAAGTTAGTATGCAATATTAAATCTGGCATTTTATTAAATTTTGTGAAGAGTCTTATGTTAATGAGCTCACAATTTAAGAAAACATCACAAGTACTGTCCTTTGCAAATATCTACAATATGAAGCTTTCAATGTTCTATAACATATTGTAAATTTTTATTTTTAGGCTTATGGAAAACACGACTTACAGAAGACACAGGAGATGATCGTGAATTATATGTGAAAACAACTCTAAGGGAGTTGGTGATTTATGTAGTTTTCATTGTTATCCTTTGTATATGTAAGTATTGTTGAAAACAAGGATATAGCAATTTCTCACTCTCTCTCTCTCTCTACCTTAGGGGTAGAAATTTCCGTTGATATATATTTTTGCGAGTGAGAAAAAAAAAAAAAAAGGTTTTTTGGAATTGAAAACAAATGTTTAAACTGGAAAATGTTTGTATTCACAAGAACTAAAAATACTCAAATCATGCTTTGTCTTTCATTTGAAATGCGAAAAATCTAAAACTGTTCCTGTTGTTAAATGTAAAGACCATGTTTTTCATAGGAAATCAGCGCACCAAGGTTGTGTGGCCTTGAACGAAACTAAAACTACATCTTGCATGGTATCTTCTTGTAGTAGTTTCATAGACCCTTACTTAAAATTTGTACTTTCCATATTATATATTTTTGTTTAGTGACTTTTGGTATGACTAACTCTACCATGTATTATTTCACAAAAGTAATGAAAGGTTAGACAAACTTTTTTCCTATCTGTTCTGTTGATGTTGTTGTGTACTGTTTTATAATAATGTAATATAACTAATAACACCAAGCATACACATGTCAAATGATACACAAAATACAATATTGTGTCTACTCTATGCGTACTTTATTATTTCTCAGATCTTTTTGTTGGTACTCAGTTTGATGGTTTAACTACAATGAAGGGGTTTTGGACTGTAAGTATTGTGAAATTTAGGACATATACATATGCATAAATAACATCATATAACGTATAATTTATAGATTTATTTGTTGAAAATACAAATTTCAATACATTCACAACAATGAAAGATTTCTGGACTGTAAGTATACACATACACATTTACTTTACCTGTTACATTTTTCTTACCTTAGTAAGGTTCACAACCACTCATCAATGTCGGTGTCTAATAAAACAGTCTTTAGTTAGCACTGAAATTCATGCATGATACTTTACCTACCTGTTTTTTTCAGTCACTAGTTTAACAAATTAAAGTAACAGCAAAACAGCAAAATATTATCTGCTGTGGAGATACGTTCATGCACATTCAATAATGATCTTTCATGAGTTTATTGTAAAACTCACCCATGTAGATACTAAATGCAAATGTTTTATCTGAGGTTGAAGTAGGAACTGTGATCTGTACGAATGTGCCTCAAAATTTCTGTACGGTTAAAGTAATCTGAAAATCTATAATTCTCCTATTCCAGATTTTAGGGTTCTCAAAATGATATAATATTTGTAGGGCAGAGGGTATCATAGGAAGAATATAAGTAAGTTCATTGACACCATATCTTTCCCTTACATACTCTTACCGATTGTAACAAGCTATTAATATCGAAATGATATAGTTTATTATGTCATTCACCTAATGAGTTATAATGGGCTACGTTTCGAGAGATACTTCTCTCATCATTGGGCCGATCATATGTATACATAGTATGCTAAAATCATGTCTCTGTACATATTTATAGTATGCTGAAACTGGTTTGACTGATGGGTTGTATTGGGAAAAATACTATAATAATGAAGATGTAAAGCCAAATGAAAGACGATACATATATTTTGAAAATAAAATCTTAGGGAGACCTCGACTTCGTCAAGTTAGAGTTCGGAATGATTCTTGCACGTAAGTAGTAGTTTATAAGGATAAACTGCATAATTATAACATACATTCTGAGGATCTGGATAACCTTTAATGTGTTCCCCGATTAAAGGTGTCCTCTTATCTTGTAAACCCATGGGCTGGTTTGGAATGCATTTTTTGCCAATCAAATTATCAAAATCCCAGAATATTTAGAACAAAGCCTATTCTGGGGTAATATGTTCTGCTCTGATCAATGAAAGTTCACTTGAATTATGTACTCGTCATATTTGCTATATTATTCTTTGTATTTTGACAGTGTTCATAGCGACTTCAAGAAGGAGATAAAAGAATGTTATGCACCTTATTCTCCAAGTGTTGAAGATAAACGATCATTTGGTACAATGAATGGGACAGCGTAAGTCACAATGTATTTTATTGAATGTTTTTTTTATTTGCAATATTTATTTGAATAAGCGCATCGTTTGAATAAATGCTTCTCCTGAAAGTTTTTTAATAATAAGTTTAGGAAAATTATGAAAATATCCAAATCTTTGATAAGTTCTCTATCTCTGAGTTCAGCTTTATTGTTTTCGCCACGATTTGTCATATCTACGTATGGTTCCATTTATTATTTTGCCCGTCAAACAGTATAGTTGTTTAAAAACAGGCAAGAAAATCGGATAAAAATCGGGTGCCGTAATGAAAGTGCTATAGTAAAGTCTATCAGAATAAATTGGCTAGAAAATGGAGAAAACTTCTTTTCAATGATTTGGAACGTTCACATTCTAAAATTTTCCAGCTTGCTGCAAATCATGGTTGCACCTCAGTAATGTTACTATTTTAAGCAAATCTTCTGATTTTCAATGCTCATAATTGGAACAGTATATTTACTAGAGGCATATTATTGGAAGACCATTTGTTAGAGGGGAACATTTGTTTCATATTCATTTTTTTTTTGGTGGAAGCAGGGACTTTTATTAGAAGCGTTACAGTACATAATTGGGTATGTGTTATATAGCTGTTTTGGAATAAGTATAAAGTAACTCTGTAGAAGAGTGTTACTAAAATACTGTAAACGATTACCTTTTGGATATGTTTACCACTCTTTCTTAGTATGTGTTTATTTCAAGCTTTGTTCAGTACCATTGACTTGATGTTTTAGTTGGGAATTTCAAACAGCAGCTGAACTGCAAGGAAGGAGCTTTTGGGGAAGAATCTCAACGTACGAAGGAGGTGGTTTCACACAGTTACTTGGAAAAGACAAAGAGGAAACAACTGGAATCATTAAAGATTTGAAAGTAAATATCACTGTTAAATTCTTCACAATTTTTTTTTTTTAATCATTATCCTCTTTAGACCTTAATCAGTCACATGACTGGACATGGCTTGAAATTTTCCCCCGAGCATGGTATTGAACCGGGAGCCTTTGGATCATAAGCGCCAATGTTTTACCACTGAGCCAATACTGCACAAATTTGGTATTTTATAAAAGTTAGCATTGCAATTTTACCCAAACTATGAAGGAAAAGGAGTTTATATACAATTACTGAGAAAAAGGGTCAGAATTGATTGAAAAGCTTACTTTTTTGCTTTAGACAAATCTGTGGCTGGATCGTGGAACAAGAGCTGTATTTATGGACTTTTCAGTTTACAATGCAAATATCAATCTGTTTTGTATCATTACGTAAGTTTTTGTTCATTTTACAAGAATGCCTAAAATAAAATTAAAAAAATAAAACAGACAGAAAAAAGAAACAAATTTATTCTTTGTAATAAACATTTAGATTGGTCCTTGAGTATCCTGCTACAGGTGGGTGTATACCATATTCCAAGTTCCGTACTCTCAAGTTACTTCGATATGTGAATACAATGGATTACGTTGTTATGGCTTGTGAAGGTTTATTTATACTCTTTCTTCTGTACTACTCCATCGAAGAAATAATCGAAATCAAGAAACATAGGATTGAGTACTTCAAAGATGTTTGGAATATATTTGATCTGGTCGTAATTGGAATGGGTATTATCTGTATTGTATTCAATGTATATCGTACTTTGGAAGTTGATAAATTGTTGAAGGGATTACTTGGTCGTGATGATAAATATGCAAACTTTGAAGTACTTGGCTATTGGCAAGAACAATTCAATGATTTTGTAGCTGTTGCAGTTTTCTTTGCATGGATAAAGGTATGTTGGTAATAAACCATCTTGCATGACAAAAATTGCTGTTTACGTAGCTTGATTAGTAGTGGCCTAAATGTACTGGAAATAGCAATACTTAGAATATTCATTAAATTAATTCCTTGTGTTATATTTAGATTTTCAAATACATCAGTTTCAATAAGACTATGACCCAACTGCAATCAACATTAGCTCGTTGTGCTAAAGATATAGCTGGTTTTGCTGTCATGTTCTTCATTATATTTTTGGCTTATGCTCAATGGGGTTATTTGATTTTCGGTACGCAAGTCAAAGATTTCAGTACATATTTGGATAGTATGTAAGTACTACAAGTTTCAAAATATTATCTAGATTAAAAGGAAAATTAAACATGATTGATCTTTTTTAGGTATCTCAAAGTTTCACCCCAAAACCAGCTTCTTTTGTAGGATTAAATTAACTAAAATTGATCAAATTTAACGAAAATGAATCTATAGAAGCATGTTAAGTCAACGAACTTGCAATGGATTGGTTTTTTGGTACAAGTTCATTGACTCTTCTCTGTAGATATTATTTTTGAGACTGTCCCTTATGAAGAAACTCTTTTTAACCTATTAAAAGGGATTTACCACCTGTTAAACTTTTATGTATAACAATTAATCAAGCAACAGTATAGAATTTCTTTATAATACCTTAATGAGGTTAATTTTTGCGTGGACTAATATTTGCGGATGTATTTTTTTATTTTTTTGATTTCACGATTTCACGCAGGTAAATTTTTGAGATTTACCTGTTTTTGAATATTCCGCGTGGATAAACTTTCATGGATTGCAATATATTAGTTTTTATTGCCTTCTATTCCCAATGATTGACTTATGAATTGATTCTGTGTGAATCTTTTTTATGAAATCTCTACATATTTCTATGAATTTGTGAATTTTGAAGAGTAATATACACCACAAGCAAGAAATAACCGTGAAAACCGACCACAGGAAGTCCCAAGATTTATCAGGTAGACTTAAGACTTAGGGCAGAAACGGAGACAAATTTCCGTTTTGCGAAATCCACATAAATTAATCTCGGTGACAATTAATCTCCCTAGGTAATTCATTGGTAGGCGGAATTTTGAAGCGCACAATTTCTTTAATTTTTCTTATTTTGGGGAATTTGTAAAAAGTGCTGACAAGAAAAGAAAATAATGTTTTTTATATTGCTCTTTCAAGCATGTCAAGGAGCTTCAGGAGCTTCCACATACTGTTTACAAAGAAACAAGAACATTTGGAGGAGATTGTGCTAGAGTATTTAATGAATTACTGAATAGAAGGATGGGTATGACATTAAGATAGTATTGCAAGATGACTTACCATGTTCTCTTTTTCTATTTACTTTAGATTCACACTATTCCGTATCATTCTTGGTGACTTCGATTTCCGCGCTATCGAAGATGCAAATCGTATCCTTGGTCCTATATTCTTTATTACATATGTGTTCTTTGTCTTCTTTGTCCTGATTAACATGTTCTTGGCTATTATCAATGACACATACGCTGAAGTCAAATCTGATTTGGCTCAACAAGAAAGCGAATTTGAAATTGGAGATTACTTCAAAAAGGGTTATGATAAGATGATGAGCAAATTGTCATTCAAACGCGAAAAGATTGTTGATATTCAAAAAGCTCTGCAAACAGCTGATACCAACCAAGATAATAAACTTGATTTTGAAGAATGGAGAGCTGAACTTAAAGCGTGAGTAACTTCTTTGATAACATATGGGTCACAATAATACAATGCGAAATATGTTGTCATGAGACTTCAATTTGATGTAACTAGTTTTGCAAGTTTGTATTTCATGAATCTATTCAAAACATGCAAAAAATATGTTTACTATGGCCAGCTACTCTCTGCCCCAACTGTACTGCTTGCACATTAAATATGTTGATACATTTGAGATGGGATGCGCAGGCTGACTAGAGTGTAGACTGCATTGAGGACCCCAATTAAGACCTGTTTAGAAACATACGAAATCCATGAAGGTGGAGTTTTGCCAATAGCTAAAGGTGAGAGTCCGATTTGCAAGCTGGTTTAATGTAGCTACTTGCTGCACATTGTCTCAGATTTAATCTATCCCAGCTAGAGTAATGTGACTTGCATAAGTGTCCGTTCCAAGCGGAGCCATTTATATCGCTACAATACGAAATGTATCTAAAAGTATTGGTTGGGATATAATATTCAAGAAGCAAGATTTTGGTTTTTCTTTCTGCAAGTCCCTTTTGACTACCTTAAGGGAAGATATTTTCACGGACAGAAAATTTTGCGAATTTTGCAAATTTGGCTCAAATTCGCGAAATTAAATTCTCACTATGAAGAAATACATTTTTCATCACTTTGCCAATAAATTTAAAGTGGTATTAATTTTGGCCATTTTTGCAAAATTAAATACCCGCTAAATATTTTCAAATGGCTCAATGGCATAAAAAAATACCTGCAAAAAATATAAAATTGGTCATATGCAATATTTTGCAAAATTAAATATCCCTCAAATATTTTAAAATGACTCATTTGCAAAAATAAAATAAATACCTGTAAAATGCAAAAAGAATTGCTTGCGAAAATTAGTACATGGGTATGCGATACTGGAGACATGAATGTAGTCTGTGCGATTTGAATCCTGCTAACAGTGATATGTGCTTACTCTGAACAAATAGTTAATTTGTTACTATATAACCATTGACCATTCTCGTTTAGTCGTGGTCATGCAGATGCCGAAATTGAAGCTGTTTTTGCCAAATACGATCTTGATGGTGATCGAATATTGAACGAAGTTGAACAAACGAAAATGCAATCTGATTTAGAGGGACAAAAGGTATGATCGAATATGGATATTCTTCGGTATTGTCTTTTTATTGTTTTATGTGCACAACATAATCAAACAACATCCATCAGGTAACAAAGTTCTTATCTGTCAATATTATTTAACCGTATTTTCTATACAACTTATTTCGTATATAGGCTGAACTCAGTGAAGAAATTGAAGAAGTAGAACGTGCTAAGACTGATGCCGATAAGATGAGAAGTAAAGTAAGTCTTCGTGGTGATGATGATGATGATGGCAGTGACGACGGCAGTGAATCTGGACGTGGAGGACGTGGAATACCTTCTGAAGAATTTACTGTGTAAGTGTGCTTCTGTCAAATATCACTGGTATTTCAAATGGTCTTGCAGAAACCTTTTAGGATATCCTAAAAAGGACGATATTTTCAAAGTCCACTAAAGCAAAACCTTTAAGACACTGCGAAGGTAAATGCCGTAAAAGGTATTCTGGGAAAATCCTAAAAGGAGTTACATGTACAATATATTTATTTAAGAGCAATACCCTTAAAGGTACTCTCTAGAATACCCTAAAAGATATCTTCCAATATCTTATATGATATTAACACCTGGAATACCCTAAAAGGTTTTTCACAAGGCGGTTTTATATGTTTTAAATATCGTTTTTGCTCCTAAATGACAGAACTAAATGTCACTAAATAAAAAAATAAATATCTTGCAACCGTCCAAATTCTATTTTCTCTTCCAGACTGAGTCGTCGTGTGGATCGTGTTGAACATAGCATCGGAAGCATTGTTTCAAAGATCGATGCTGTGTTATTAAAACTCGAAGCTATGGATAAAGCCAAGATCAAGCGTCGTGAAACGATGACAAAGTTACTGGATAGCATTTCTGAACAAGGGAACCAAGGTGGTGATGACAATAAACGTGAACAAATGGAAAAGCTTGTTCGTGATGAACTTGAAAGGTGGGATAGTGATGCTTCAATTAAACAGAGACCTGGAAGCTCACAATCAAGAAAAACAAAAGGAAGTTCGGTTTCAATAAAGGTATGTTAGTTAAACTATTCATTCTGATTGGGTAAGTGTGGGTATAAGCGCTGTGTTGTTTCGATAGATCAAACAATATTGACGAACATAGATATTTTTATTGTTGATCACTTGTCCATTTGTGCAGAGTTTTTAAAAGTGTCACTCAATTTTATTTATAATATCTTCTTTGAACAGTATGAAAGTACTGTATATAGAAAAATAATTGTTACTGATCTACTCTTATATTTCATAAGTTCGTTCTCAGACACGTGGCATCAATACCTCTAGTTTGCGCATTCTCTTAATTTAACTTTCTCAATCTTAACCGTAAAAAATCGACATATTATATTATTTTGGCGAAAGAATAATACATAGTTTTTAAACACCAATCTCATTCTTAGGCAGGATCAATACTGAAATAATTTTTGGCTATTTTTATTTCAGATTGATCCTTAACACAACATACGAATATCGATGCTATTTCTATATTTTGTCACTCTTAGGAAGACGCTTACATAACAAAATAAGAAGATCTATGAGATTAAACATTCACGAAAATGTATTCATATAAAACATTTATTACGCACTGGAACCATTTTTTGAGAATGTATGTATATATTTATATAAGCGTGAGGTTTGCTTGAATTGGTGCTCCCAGTGATGAAATATTTGTACGAAGTCCGTAGTAAAGAAGCTAGAATAACGTTGAAGACGTTATTTTAGCGTCTTTACTGCGGACTTTGAGCAATTTTTTGCCTACTGGATTGTAACCTTGCTAGTAGTGTCAGATAACTGCTAATAGTAATAATATTACTGGATTGTAACCTTGCTAGTAGTGTCAGATAACTGCTAATATTACTTCATGCAATGCACGAAATCTTTCTTTGCCCATGTGTGATCATGCAAAGTATCACCTCATTCAGGTCTCGCTCTTCAAAGATTTTATTTGCTATTCCAACTTTGTAGTAATGCCAATGAGAACTTGAAGATATATAATGAATGAGAGTGGTATAGAAACTTCTTCGTAGTTACGGTATCTTGAATTCTTTTATTTTGTAAATAAAATGTTATTATGCACGCTGTGAAATATATTGTAAATATCAACGCGTAGATCTTTAAACGATTCCAAATAAACACATATAAGCTCTGTGTGGGGGATGTACACAGTGGTTATCCGTATTTATTTCGAACGCTCCTTCCTCGTGTGAACACAGCATGGTCAAGTGATGCCAACAGGTTACTGTTTGACCAACTGTGTGAAGCAATTGAGGTATTTAGAACTTGTGCAAGTAGCTACACAAGGTGTGAAAGAAGCAAAATGATGCAGAAGACTGATTGTTTGGCTTCTTGCTGTAAAAACCCAGCTGTAATCGTTTTCGAACAAACATTTGTATTATCAAACAACAATTCGCAAATAAATTCTATACTCCTTGCGATGTTACTTCCAAAAGTTACTTGCACTCGTTTACGGTCTGTTTCTGGCTTTATATAAAAAAAACTGAAATTTTCATTTACTTCAAAACTTTGATTTTTTCTGACAAGTTTTCAACAAGCTAAAGTTTCTCAAGTGGTAAAATTGTCTCATTTGAAAAAATCTAAACGACTTTAAAATCTAAAGTTAAGAGTTATTATTTATCTTGTTTAAAGTGTTGGGGTATCTCTCCTATATCTCAGTTATGAGTTACCATGCAGGCCTCTGAATTCACGTCGGCATTCCCCTGTGGAGGAGCATCTTTGGAGACTAATTGCCTCCAAAAATACTCCTTCACAGAGGAATGCGGTCGTGAATTCAGAGGCCTGCCATGGTATGTTTACTCATACTGTATTATGTTGATACGACAATATTCGATATTTCGAAAGCTATTACATGTTGATTTTCTATAAGAGAAAAGCATGTTCTTCCTGTCCGTAACTGAAAGTGTGCGTAAAATGAATATTGTGCGCATGAGCAAAGTTTGACTGAAGAATGTTCTTTCTCTCAGAGTCGTTTTATTTATATGGGAATAAATTATTCGCAAATTAAGATATAAGGAAATGGATTTTTATTTGAATTTAGAATGTAGTTTGTGCACTATAGTTGTTGCCTTATGTTAAATATAAATTCTGTCATGTTAAAAATTTCTTTATCCTTGATTATGGATCCAACAAGGTATGTGTCGGGTAATCTTGACATTCATGGCAAAAATAGCCTGACGACATAATACTTATCCTTATGAGCAAGTTTTAACGCAAGCAAAATATTTGGCGAGCCGAAGACAAATCTGTCATGCAATGGTTCTGTGTGAGATTGTTTAACCCTATTTTATCCAAGGAGGCAAGCAAATTTACCCTATGGTAAACAAACCTCTGTTACTTTTGTCTCACGTAATTCTTGTGAATCAACTCCCCAAACTTGAATGTACACTAATGTTACCTTTTACCACGTGATCTTAGCAACTTAAGAAAAACACCATGTGCGACCATTATCAATTCAATTTTTAACAAAAATTTGTAATTTTTAGACAAGGTATATACCAAATAAGATAATATCTACATAAAATTAAATTTTTCTACCAAAGGGACCTAAAGCGCAGACTACAGCTCAAAATTATGGCGTACCAAGGCTAAAGTGAAAAATCATCCAGGCTAGGTCTATGACCACACAAGTTGGTGGTCACGCACCGCTGTGGTTTGTTGAGAACTACCTTAGGGAAGAAACAAATGCGAAAGAAAAAAATGCGGAATTAATTATTGCCATTTAAATTTCTAAAAAAAAAGAAATTGCCTATAATTTGAAAAAAAGGTGTTTTTCTACTATTTTTACTCGCCAAATGGCCCTAACCATAATAATAAATCTTACAATTTTTTTTAAAAAAAATTACTTCTAAATCGCAACAATAAATTCCGCAATTTTTTCTTCCGCAAACACTTTCTTCCCTTAAGGTAGTAAGCTTTCCAACTCTCAAAGTCAATAGTGTTGACATGGACCAAGTCTTGGACTAAGTCTTACTAACACAGGAAACACAACGTCAGCCTATAACGATTTGAACAATAATATGCTTGTCATTCGGAGGTGGGTTTCTAAAACAAGTTACAACAGTGCGGTAATTTTCTGCTTCAACATGTCTTCTGATCAGAATGCCATGCCATCTAACATGAATCCAATTATCAACCTCGTTTCCAGGGCTTCTTGCCTTTTCGAACACGGAAGAGGAGCTTTCTTCGCCGCTTTTCCGTGTTTAAAAAGGCAAGAAGCCCTGGGAACAAGGTTGATCCAATTATTTTAGTTGCAATTCACTCTTCATGATATATTGGCAGTGATAAACGTCTGAGAACGTTGTAAAATGTGTGTATGGAGGCGAGTTTGCAGGAGACTTAATACAATGGAAATGGGACGTATTCCAATACGCGTAATGGACCAGTTATCCAATACGCGTAATGGGACGTTCTCCAAAACTTGTGTTGGGGGTTATTCCGCCCAACAGTCCAGAAGGTATTCCCGGGATAAATCGGAGGAATAATTAATTACACAAAGAAATATCTTTCAATCAAACAATTCTTACCAACGTCTTCAGTAAGTCCAAATACCAACAAAGAATAATGAGAATCAAAGAACCAGAGAGCCGAGAATAAGGTTGATCTTTGCTTATAAAGTCTTTCCGGGGGCATTCGAGTGGGAAACGCTCATTGAACATTCATTGACTTAAGCGTTCTGAAGACGTTAGCTCGAGATAGCCTAATGATCTCTATGAATAAATCATTCATAAGATCATTTGGCTCTCTCCAGACCTTCAAGAGTAACTTAATTCCATCAGTTGAGATCCTGTCACGTGACACATCCCCTAATCAGACCGAGACGTCCCCGGCTCGATCAAGAGAATAGAGAGTCACGATGACGGTATGCGCGCGTGCATAGATGGAATGAGTGAATTGGACTATAATTTGCATGATAAAAGTGATGAGGAATCATGGGAGTAGTCTGCTGTCGAAAGAGGGTATAATACCATTGTCAATTCCAATAACAAATAAGCAGCAAAAGGGTGGAGAACAGAAATATCAGCTTGTAGGTCGGCGTACACTCATCTTGTTTTGAATTGAGTATCAAAGCAGGTAGAAGCGGAATGATTATTATGATGAGTATTATGATTATTATGATTATGAAAACATTGATTGATCTTCGTCACTCATTCACTACCAGTATGTGGACCTCTATAGCAACAGCAACATCGGTTCAAAAATATCTATGAAATGATAATGTCGAGACAGCGAGAATAAGGTAACAAGGGTAGTGGAATGGGAATTAAAAAGGGTACACGCACGCAACGCTTTATGGTTGATTGCAGGAGCAATGTAACAAAGAATTACAAGTAAACAAATAAATAAAGTCCTAAGAAATCAAGCTCGTCCCCAGCCCCTTTTGACTTTTTTTTTATTTTTCTTGGACCTTATAGAAAAGACGAAAAGACTTTTCGTCTTTTCTATAAGGTCCGAGAAAAATAAAAAAAATTCAAAAGGGGCTGGGGACAAGCTTGCTAAGGAATAAATACTATGAAATATATATTTTTTTTATTTATTTATTTTTGGGTAGCGTTTAGTGCTACACACAAATACGTCCTAGAAATAAATATGTTGTAACAACAACATCCGTGAAATATAAATCCTAATAATTTTCGTTTTGTTTTGTTTCTGGTTTTGGATTACGGTTACCGTGAAAATAAATAAATAAATAATACCGAAAAATAAGTCGATGCAACTGAAAAATTCAAAGCTCACCCGAGTATCATATCCATAAAAAGTCGCTTTAAAACAATTAACACCTTTGAGTTCAATTGCGTTACAGTTAAATAATGTTCCTGGATCCTAGTAAGAAGAAAAGTGGTGATATACCAATTGAGTTACTAAAAGACATTGTCACTTAACTACACCTGCGTTAACACAATGCTTCAACTAGAATTTAGACGCCTTTTTCCTGATAAACTTAACATAGCTGACGTCATTCCTGTGCGTAAAAAAGAAGGGCGGACAGACAAAACAAATTATAAATCCATCAGTCTTTTACCGGCCATATCTAAGGTAGATGCGAAATTTGTCTACAAATAACTTCTTAGCTTCAGGCAGACTAAGCTCAGACTATCTTTGTGGATGTAGGAAGAGATATTCTGCACAATATGCTCTTTTTAACTTGTTTCATAACGGGCTTGTCAAACGACTTGTTCTTCCTAGACCTGCACTTTATACAGACGGCACATTATACACTTCTAAGGAAGCTGTCATGGAAATACTGAATTAGGACATCCTGATTGTTATAAACTGGTTTCGTACTAATGAGATGGTTGTTAATTTAAATACATTTCAAGTAATGTTTCTGTTGTAGAGAAAGTTTAATAGCCTAAATGTCGACAGTTACAATATTAACAGTTCCGACTCTGGGGGTAACCTTGGACAATAGGCTGTTTTTCAATCCTTATTGGACATATATACTAGAGCAAATAGAAAGATCAATGCTCTTATGAATACGTATATACCTTGATGTAAACAAGGCCGCTCTCTTTTGGAATGCATATATTATGTCTTGTTTCAAGTGCTGCGACCTGTTTTGTATATTTTGCTCTAAATTTGCCACCCGACAAATTACCTCTACACAAGCTAGAGCATTGAGAGCTATAAATCTGGACTTTATCACACCGCATGATGAAACTTCTAGAGTTGTGTCGCGAAATTCCAGTTCACATTCATAATCTGCGCTTCTATTACATGGACTTAATCCTGAGTTTATGTGGGGTTTGTTTGTGTACATGGGCACTAACTTTTGTCACACAACTAATTCTCTCTACTAAAACTGATAGTGGAACCAATTCCACTACATTCAGAACAATTCTAGCCTGGAATAATTTGCTTGCAGACTTGAAGCAGTGATTTGCCTGCAGATTTGAAGCAGTGCGTCAAAACCTATCTAAATTTAGATCTGGTATCAGCAAGATAGATTATTCTTCTCGTCATCGTCATCGTAAAACTTGTTCTTGATTTTAACCCATTTTTTTTTTTTTTTTTTGAAATATTGTAAATTATCTCGCAATTAAATACTTAAGTTGCGCAAGAAACTGTTTCTTTACTCTGCGAAAAAAAGGAGAAAATGTTGTCGTAATATAGAGATTACTGATGCATAGTTTAACCACCCAATCTTTTAACAATCAATCATATTTGCTTTCTCTGTTAACATTGTGTCAGAACGTGACAATTATAACACACAACTGAGCTACCTCCTTCCGATGCTACATAAATAAAATACATAAATATTTGAGACAAGGGGAAATTTGTGCAAATATTCGGAATTTCCACTTAGACAAAAATACTTAAATTTTGCACGAAAATTCGCATTTGCACCAAGAGCCTGGGTACTAGGCTGCCTAGAAGCAACAAAATTTGTCGAGTTTGCAAAAAGATCCTAAGATAAATCTCCAGGAACTTCTAGTGGTCATTTTTAGCATTTACGTTTTACTTGTGGTTTGTATTGTTTGCTAAAATTCGTAAAATGTCTCATAATTTATGTGAAAGGTTGTAGGTCTGATAGGTAATATTATTGATTCTCGAAAGTTTATTACAGCAATATATGTTAAAATACTACAACCGATACTACAACCGATACTACAACCGATACTACAACCGATACTACAACCGATAACAGTCAATTATCACGAAATGTAATACCATGGACTAAACGCGAAAGTTCCGCGAAATTGCAAAATTTGCCGCTCACTACAAAGACTGTGAAAGTTTCTTCCCGCGAACGTTTCTTTCCTAAGATAATATTAATGTCACAAATGTCTTCATCAGAAGATTAACGCTTCTACTACGGCACCAGAACCTGTGCCAAAAAGAGGATTTTTATTCCCCGACAGCGGCAAAATGATCCTCCCCTCTCCAGTACTTTGATTCAAAGCGAACGTAGATTACGCGATCTCTTCTAGGCATTAGTTCGCTTTCCACTAGGCGCTTTTAGAGCGCGTTTAAAAATCTCGATTCATTTACAAATACGCATGCTTGAAATAAATTCCGCGCGGGGTTTTCCCGCCCGAGCAGTAAAAACCTCCGAATGGAAAACGGCCTTTAGTCAACTCTTAAGCAGGTCGCTTAAAAATTCTTAGAAATTCATAACATTTCCACTTGCGCGCTTGGAACGCGCCTAAAATTGAGCGCTCAATCAAGTGGAAACCGAGCTTTATTATAATCATAGAGTCTCACTCTACATACAATCTCTCACTTAAATGTTTGAGACAAGGTGAAATTTGTGCAAAAATTCCGAATTTCAAATTAGGCAAAAAGAC
>JAULBZ010002382.1:0-18910 GCA_032360805.1 Neoturris breviconis | reverse complement strand
TACGTTTTACTTGTGGCTTGTATTGCTTGTCGAAATTCGTAAAATGTCTTATAATTTATGCGATCGGTTGTAGATGTGCATATGCTAGATGTATATAGGCTAGAGGTACATGCTAGATATATGCATATACGAATTGTATATAGGCCATATACATATGTATACAGGTTATATGTATTTAGGTTTTATGTATATGTATAAACTATGTTTACAAGAAACCAGGTCTTTAAAATTTGACTTGTTTCTATCACCTGTTAGAATTTAAAATAAACACTCGACAATAGAAGAATGCAATAGAAGAATACCTCAACCCCCCCTTTCTTAATTAAAATACTTCCTATTGGGAATAATTAATGACAACATCATTAACTTTATAACAAAAATGGTATAGTATAACTTTATGATACTTAATTAATTGCCTTTACTTACTTTTTAGTATTCACGCCACATAATTATTTAAAAAAAAAAAGAAGAACGATGCTTTCTAAATAAAATAGACGCTTCTCTCTCCCTCGATTAAGCCGGATAAGCCTTCAAAAGAAAACAACTTATCAATAATAAAAAACTCTTTTTTTGTTTTGAAGTCTAATACATGTATATTCATGTGGGTGTATAGCCCAGATGCCTTTTTAAGTTCTTGGAAAAGAGTTTCGGCAACTTTTTGGTTCTTTGATCTCACTCTATACGAAATTTGTATGACAATTGATTTAGTTGTAAGGTTTCTACATATATCTCTTATATTTTTATTTTATTTCTCCAAAAATTAGTCAAAGTGTCATACAAAAAGTATTTTCTATCAAGTCCTTATAATAATAATAAAAACCCTTAACTTCTAAAGTAATTTGAATTTCGTAATATAAATTGGCCCAGATTATGTACTCATCAAACTCAATTAAAAAAATTCGTTCGAATTAGAGACGCACATTTACTTAATGGGAATTCACAATTTGTTTGAATTAGCAAAAAGTTCGAACTAACGGATTCCAAATTAACGAACAGAATTTGCAGAAGTCTCATATGAAACGTTCAATGAGGTTGAGAATTTCTTCGAATTAGTGTAAGTTGGAGTTAACAGACATTTGATTTAACGGATGTTCGCTATATTTTTAATGACGGGTTTAGAAAGACTAAACCGTATTAAGTTTTAAAATCAAATCTAAAAATTAAGTTATATGATCTTTTCCAAACCAAATATTACCTTATATGTGGTCTTTATGATTTAAATTTCTTTACATGGACCTGAACCGTATTAGATTCCCGTATTCGGTAGGCTTTTACACTGTGAAACCAAATAAAAAAATTACCTTATATGGTCTTTTCATTCCTGGTTTCTTTATGCGTAACCAAATCAAAGCTGCGAATGTCGCACCATAAAATACCCATGCTGCAAAGTTAAAATATGTAATAAGAGCATCAAAGTTGGATGATTCAGGGATGATCATGATCCATGCAATAACACACTAGAATGAAACAATAATACAGTCACAGCGTAAATGACAACCGAGTACGGACCCGTATAAACACCGTGTATAGACCGTGTATTGCTATGAGTCAGCGAGCTAACAATTGATTGGTTTCTTCAGTACGAAGCAACCAATCAAATGCAAGATCGTTAATTCGTGGCGCTCGTCAGACGGTTGATCAGGTATTCGTCTAATCAACGTCAAAAAGATGTCGTTTTGACGTGCAGTGACGTGCGCGCACTGAGAATAGTAGCTACATATATTTCCTGGTACAACGAGTTCATATATAGGAATATATGGGGCCGTGTTTGGCAGTCATCACAGCGTGAAAGACTACTGAATACAGATCCATGTAACTCTGTATTTGCCATTCACATGATTTCTTCGTCTATTATAATAGCCTATTCTCAAATACATGAAAACGAGGTTTTGGCTGCTCAAATTAGAACTTGAAGCGATGAAATAACTTACTTTTTGTGCACTAATCACAGTTCGAATACGGATCCGAATACGGAGTTGAACGAGTCCGTATTCAGTAGTCTTTCGCGCTGTGTATTATATACTTTAGACTAGCGAATAATCGATTAAAGAAAATCATTGCAACGCACAAGAATTGGAATTTACGGTAAATAACTTTCCTCTGTATACACTATATCTTTACTAGATACTCTGTACATACTTCAATTTGAGTGGGTAATGATAGGGCTGAACATCAGGATTGAGGCTGAGAGTAATTAAATGTTATAATAAATGTTATTACCGTAAACACAAGAGCAGGTAATGGAGTGTTTCGTTTAGTATGAACCATAGCAAGTATCTTTGGCATATGACCTTCTCTTGCTGATACGTATACCAGTCTAGTGAAGTTGGAATAATCAAAATAAGCGCTCTGGAAAGAAGATTTCTTTTTAAACCCGGCAGACACACGAGGTTGAATTAACGTCGAAATGACGTCACGTTGTCGTTTTGACGTTGATCGGACGCCGTGTGCCCACTGGGAAGAACTCTTATTTGATTGGTTTGTTTGTTGTTAGTAGAAACCAATGCACGGAGAGCTGCCGAATGCATGTCCGAATAATTTCATATAAGGACATTGCGTAGTAAGAGCATTGAATCGGCAGAACTGAAAGCCTACACAAAGCCTACCAAATACGGATGGCAATACACGGTCCGAATACGGAGAAATACGTGATCGTATTCGGTAGGCTTTTACGCTGTGTCAATATTTATTAACATTATAACATATAATTGCCGTTCGCTAGAAGAAAATACAATACATAGCAGATAAACGGCATCAGGTGAAGTGTGTTAGTTACGTCAATTGATTCAATACTATATTATCCAAGTCTGACTGTCGAATATCACCTTTGGAGCAGTGTTTTTGAGTAAAAAAATAATCCTCCACAAGTGATGACCAGCACTGATTATTCGGACTTATTTTTACCTTCCACCAGTAAATGCTACACCATTTGCAGCTCCAAATGTTGAACAAGCAACCAAAACTGGTATAATCCATGCCATCACGCCGTATAACCGATCTGCTAACGTCTGAAAGTAAGATATGAGTAAAGTGGTTCTGAAGCATTTTTTTATAAAGAAAATATTTTTTTAATCCGATATACAATTTTCAGTGCTTACGGTGCAAAAACTTAACACTTGCATGACAAATCGAAAATATATATTTCCCAAAGTATAACGTCTATTTAGGCATAACTTTTTTGGCTCAAAAATACGGTTTTTGGATTTTCGCTCAATCGAGGCATACTTGCTTCAGAAACAGTTTCGCATCGTTTACACGATTGTGAAGCGGAATCAGTGAGAAAGAGCAAATTTTAGCAGATTTTTGCGATGTCGCAGCCTAAAATTACTCTATTTCTGAAGAATTAGCATAATCGGAATTTAGGACAGATCCAACTCACTTTTTTACAATTTTGTTGTTTTTCTATCATATCTTGTTTATCTTAGTAATTGATATAAATTTTATTACATCATTAGTGCTTTTTTTATATTTCATCAATTTCATCAATTTTTTAAAGTATTTTTTTTTCACATAATTGTGACGTCATCAGAAATTTTGTTATAAACCCATTAGATAGAACATTGTATTCGCATTGGGTAAAAACCTGTTCAAAGTCCGCAGTAAAGAGGCTAGAACAACGTTTAGAACAACGTTTTCAACGTTGTTCTAGTGTCTTTACTACTGACTTTGAACAGGTTTTCGCCCACTGGGTTAACTTTCAAGAAGTTGACCTAGTTGTTCGAAAGCCGATTAACGCTAATCGAAAATTAAAACTTGGATTAAAACTTCTACCACCAATCAAATGTCGTGACAACTAGGCCCTGGTAACCAGAACGCCAAGAAATACGACAACTATTAGTAGAAATTCCTTACAAAAGCAAATTCAGAGCGATGTCATTAAAAAATGAGGATGTCAGCAAAAATATTTTTATTAAAAAAAAATGCTCTTCTTGTACTAGTAAACACTTCAGGCAATAACTTGTTCAAAGTCCGCAGTAAAGACGCTAGAACGATGTTTAGCGTCTTGACTGTGAACTTTGAACAAGTTCTTGCCCACGGACTGTAAAAAGTTACACTAGTTAAGAGAAATGTTTTGAATAAAACGGAGGAGGGTGCTCCAGGAGCCCAGGACAAAAAAGTCTGAAAAATATCTTGAAAATAACTGCCCAATATCACCCACGGAGGAGCCTTTTGGAGTATGGTTTTCAGCAACAAAGCTGAAAACTACCCTCAAGCAGCACTCCTTCACAGGTGATGCCCAATATCTTTCCATGCTTCAGTTTACTTACCACGGCTACGGCAGATGATATTGCTATCTCTGAGAACGATAATACTGTCAAATAAGCAATATTGATGAGCACGTAACAGCCTGTTACTAATGGTATACCAATCATAATTGCAAGAGGTAAATCACGAACAGGATTGGTCAATTCTTCTGTGACATAATTTAAATTATTCCATCCATCATACGCCCATAAGCCACCAAAGAATGCATAACCAATACTTGATATGCCTTTTTTTGTACCAGTAAATGAGTCTTTGAAGGCTTCGTTGTATCCTAAAAATATGACCATCCTATCGTCTGATTTTCGCAAAGCAAAATATCTCGTGCAAAAGCTAAAATAAGATATTCCATTGGTCAAAATTGACGTCACACATTGTGTGACGTCAATTTCTACCAATGAAATGTCTTTTTTTGGCTTACACACGAAATTTTTCGCCTAACAGAAGTCAATTCTAATAAGCATACTTTGGAGCATCCTGATCAAAAATAACGCGTTTCAAAAGTCTGCTAAATACGGATCCATATGCCTCGGCCGCTGCGGCTCCTTCCGTATTTCGAAAAAGTAAAAGCTCTGGGAACGAGGTTGATATTGTCTTGACGTTGTTTCACCGTTGATCCGACATCGTGTGCCTACTGGGAAACAACCCATTCTTAGTCGGCACGCAACGTCGGATTAACGTCGAAACAACTGCCAATGAATTGGCTTCTTTAATTTCTTAACAAAACTTTATTGAAACAATGAACACATCGCAATCTTTGCTTTAAAACAACCAATCACATTGCAATATTGTTACTTACCCTGACCAAGACGAACAAATCCAGTAACTATAATTATAAATATTGCTATAAGCTTCGCTACTGTGAATATAACTTGAACTTTTGTGGCCCACCTTGTACTTGCACAATTTACAAAAACAATCAAACCTAAAAAAAATAGAGAATAATCACGGCAGCGTTTCGACATTGATCCGACGTCGTGTGTACACTGGGAAACAATCGATTTGCAGTGGACGGATCAACATCGATACAACATTGTTTTGACGTTATTTTAATGCTGATCCCGACATCGTGTTCCTGTTGAAACACTATTAACGCAACGTCACGGCGTTGATTTAAAGGAAGTTTCGACATTGATCCGACGTCGTGCAACTGTAATGTGGATATTATAACTTTCACATTACCTTCCCAGTGGAAAAAAAACACTTGTTCAAAGTCCGCAGCATAGACGCTAGAACAAAGTCATTCGACGTTGTTCTATCGTATTTACTGCTGACTTTAAACAAGTTTTTGTTCACTGAGTTGGGTCACAATCTCACTTATTTTCAAATGAAAATATTGATGCAATAATAAAAATTAAAAAAATTAACAATAATCAATCATGTTTGTTTATTTACTTGTGGATTTGTACTTTTTAAATTTATATCTCTGGTATTGACATAATCATTAAAGAACGGAAGGAGGGAAGTTATATAAAGTTGCATATGTCAAGTGAAAGAAATAAACCAATCAATAGATAGGACATACACTCTCCACTCTCCATCAAAGGTAATATGATATGTACTATATAAGGTACTGATTGAAAGAAGATACCAATAAATGACAAGAAATTTAATTTAAAATTCTTCATCGCAGAGTATTAAATTTTATCTTACCTAAGAAAAATGCCGATAATAACTTGGCTATTAGTATTTTGTCATCACTCTCACAATACAATCCAAAAAATGGTTCAACAATGTAGTTACCAGTGGCAACAACTATGGCTGCAACACTTGCAGGTTTTAACAAAATATTCGAAGTATAAACAAACAAGAAGGCAGGGATTTCACCAAAAGCTTCATTTAGGTAGCAATATTCACCACCGGATATCGGAATCATCAATCCAAGCTCTATATAACATAATGAACCAAGCATTGCTAAAATTCCACAACCACTCCACGTGATCATCATCATGCCAACACTACCAGAATGACTAGCGACTGTACTAGCTGATGCAAATATACCTGAGCCTATCATTGTACCAATAATTAACGAAATTGCACCTGTTAAACCAACAGTTCTTTGCATTCTAATCTTTTCTGGTGGATTTTCGCTGGCATTACTTAGTTTTTGTTGTGCTGAATCGGTTGCATCGGGTGCTTCGAGTTCATACGCTGGATTGTCTGCATTCAAGTCTACTTCATGAGGTACCTCGTATGATTTTACCATCTTGATTCGTATAACTAAAACTTGTTCAAAATCAGCAGCAGAGACGTTTTGTTGAGTACGAGATTGGAATAAGCGAAATCAATCGCAATAACCAAAATGGAAATCTTTCTTTTCTGTCTCTGTAATTTTTTTAACTAAAGCTGCAAGATCTTCTCTGACTTTTGTTCGACTGTGGTACGACCATCAGTTAACTATTATCAACAAAGATCCTCTATAACGTTATCTCTCCATTCTTCCTCTGGTTGTTAGTTGTGTGTAGTGACTAATCTATTTGTTTAAAAACTATGGAAGCTATGTAAGGACACTCATAAATATTTGTATGATGAATGAAATTTAATAAAGACAAAACCCTCTTATAAAAACAGCTACTCGACATATGAAATCTTAAACGACATCAAGCACTTCCTCACGGTAGAAATCACTTTAATTTGGCTGACGAAATAATTATTTTGATTTCACGAAATCTTCTGTCAGAAACGATATGTTCAATATTACAATATTTCCAACAATGTAGTTATTTACTCTAATTTTTTCGACCTTTTCATTTTTGTCAGTTGTGATAAAGAATTATACTCTGGTTACACAAGCTCTCCTACTGAGTGTTGTGAAATAAATTTAGCTAAAGCAAAGCTAATCTATAGTTTAAATGAGATTATGCAATAGACGTCTTTTATTGGTAGAGCAGGGGAGAGTAGGATAACCTCTCCATCCTCGCACATGTTTATTTAATTGTTTATTCGTTTTATACTACTCTATATTATTACACATAGGTAATATTTTATTATACACAGATTGTAAATTGCGTCTACGCTATACCATATATACTTTTAATAAGAAGATTACAATCATCAAGTGTCCTAATAGGAAAGTGCACTGTTATTGTTAAAAAAGTGGAAATTGCACGAAATACACTGTGAAATCGTTGGCGCAGCCAGAAGGGCACCTGTAGGGACATGGTTTTAGGCGGGGGTATAGAGCTGGTAGATGTCGTTACTGCCCGAAAGTGTGGAAGACAGAAGTTCAACGCCACATAAAGGATGAACAATGAACACTAGATATTGTACTAGTACTAATTATATAGAATATACTAAATACGATTTTTTTTTCAAATCAGAGACCAGGCAAGTAAAAAGAAAACCTGCCGAATATAAGCTCATGGGCTTATTTTGGGGAGGGGGCTTATATTCGGAGGCTTATACTCGGACTAAAATTAATGTTATAAAATTGGGTGGCTTATATTAAGAGGAGGGCTTATACACGGGGGGGAAGGGGTGCTTATTTTCGGTATACCACTGTTTTATATTGTTTTGTATATTGTGTTGTATTTTACGTTAAATCGTTTTCTATATTGTTTACAGTAAATTACAGTATCCCAATAGGCCAAAACTTTTTCTTCCGCAATAAAGACGTTAGAGCGGACTTTGATCAAGTTTTGGTCCATTGGGAATGTTTAAGATTAAGAATATATATAGGAAAATAGATATTCAGTGAAACCTCTCAATCCTTTATAGCGGACACTTTTTCAGAAACGGATGGAATCGTGGTCAAAACTCTCTTAACTGAACCTCTTTATAACGGACACCTTCTTACAGAGGACACAAAAACGAAAATACGAATATCTTCAGCCATAGAAAAACGAAAACAGATTTTCTTGTATTTCTATGCTTTAGTAATAGCGCAATTAACTTGAAATCTACTTATGGTGTGTATCACTCACCAATGCTTGAAGATACTCGTATATCTATGGTTCTATATAAGTTTAAACTGAAGTTATTATCTTACGACTTTTTTAAGAATAATTCTTTATTGTAAAATGTACTGGCAAAAACCTCTTTGGTATTAGTAATGTGATAGTAGTAATAACTTTTATCGTGTCTCTATAGATACATTTTATTATATGGATAGCCTATATGTATATAGGAAATATATATACACTCTAATGTATATAGCCTATATGTATACATGTTTTATTTTTTTCATCCGTGTTTTCCGGTAATCCGGGGTTTGCTTGCACGGAAAGATAGTTTTTACTTTTTGTCCGGATTCTTTCTCGGCACAAATGTAAAAATTGACGGAACTAAATTCTCCGGAAATCACCCAAAACTGTTTTCTCAGACAAGCAAACGCATAAATATAGTGAGACAACATGATAAGTATACATAGGTATACATAGGCTACGCGTGCACAGACTACATGTATATAGGTTACATACATATAGACCATATTTATTTTAGAGGAGCGCTTATTTAATACAATTCTAATTAGGAGGGCGCTCAATTGAGGAAATACGGTAAGCAACTAAGGTCAGGTTCCAATACTGAAAGTTGCTTTGGATAATCTGAAATTTCAGTACTAAAAGCTTCTTAAAAGTTGCTAAATGTTTCGATATATATTCACATTTGAAAGAAAGACAAATAGAAAGGCTTGCTTCTTAGACTTCATACACACACACGCACAGGTATAAATATATTATGCATAGGTCCTGTTACGAACAAAGAAAAAACAAGGTAATACAGCATTTCGAATTGAGATACAAATGTTGAAATAAAAAGAATTTTATGAAGTTGCTTATGATTATGATCGAATACTAAAAGTTGCTTAAATTTATACTGTCCCAGTATTGGTTACAAGAGTGTATCCCTGTTAGCGCCGATGATAACGCTAATCGAAGCGTCAACTGCAAGAGAAACAATAGAATATAACAACAGAAGTTCTATAAAATTATACAATTTTATTCATACATTGTTTTTACATTAGAAATGTTAAAATCATAAAAAAGAAAAGAAAATAATAAGTTAGCAAGTAGAAATATTCAGTGTTCGAAATCAGAGTACATAATCACTGTGGAGGAGTGAAGTTTGGGCATAGCTTTAGGTTACAAAGCTGAAAGTAAAATTAAAAAATCTCTCCTCCATAGTGATTATTTGCTCTTATTGCGAACGCTGTTATTAAATAAAAACAGAACAACCCCAAGCCTAAAATTTTATACTCGCCTGTTGTATAACTAGGCTGGATATACCAGGGCATATCTTGGATTATTATGACAAGGCTAGACTTGTACCGGAAATACGAACAGATAATCACTTCTACCCCAATGGGCAAAAACTTGTTCAAAGTCCGCAGTAATGACGCTAGAACAATGTCGAACGATGTTGTTCTAGCATCTGCACTGCGGACTTTGAACAAGTTTCTGCACACTGGGACACATGATTATTTGCTCTTATCTTCGACAATGCTAAATATGTTTTTCCAACCAGAGAGGTTCCTATCCAATGGGCACACAACGCTGGATAAACAGGAAAACGACGTCGCAATGTCGTATTAACGTTACCGTTGATCCAAAGTCAAGTGCATGCAGGACATAGTGATGCAAAATTCATATAAGAAACGTATTCAGAACTAATCAATATAAAAATATATGGTATTTCTTTTAAACTAAACAAAAACAAAGATCATCCATGGACGAACACACTTAAAAAATTTCTTATGAAACTCACAAATAGATAATTATTTTTATACTATTTAAATAAATGCAACAAAAAACTTTATCCGTGTGTGAGCGCAGAATAATTCCCTTCGAAGAAGTTCCCCAAACAAACAACTAGTGCATCTAATTTACCATGGTTTTAAGGGAACCCCTACGAAGGTAAGTTCATGTTGAAGTCAATGTACGAGTAAAGTATCTCAATATAAAAAGTGTAACATACTTGTCAGTGATCGAAATATGAGTAAATTATCACTGTGGAGGAAGGATTTTTGAGCATAGCTTCGGGCTTTGCAATTCGAAGCAATGCTCAATAGTCACTCCTCCACAGTGATTATTTGCTCCTGTTTTGACCACCGCTTGTCAAATATATATGTATTCTAATTAAGCGCACAGCTTTTGAAACATGGTCAAGGAAGGAATGTAGGGAATGGGAAGTGGTCAGCTACAAATCGCCCGTGTTCTTCCGAATAAGCAGATTCTTGATTGTAGACACTTCCCACAGTGGTTGCTGTGTTCCAGTTCCAGGTACGTGCAAATAGTCATCGTAATATAGTGATGTTTGGGAGTACCTTTAGGCTACAAAGTCTGAAGCAATAATAAAACAAAATCGCTCCTCCACAGTGATTATTCCTCTCATTTCGTGCAGCGATCTTGCTTCTGAGATCTCTTATTACTACTTTCCAGTGGGTAAACACTTGTTCAAAGTCCGCAGTAAATACGGTAGATAAACGTCTTCAACATTGCTCTAGCGTCTTTACTGCGGACTTTAAACATGTTTTTTTCCCACTGGGTTGGGTTGACAAGTCACAAAATAATTAGCTTACATGAAAAACGGAAGAAATTGAGAGGGAGAACGGAGATGGGCAATTGTGGAATTAAGAGTAAATAATCACCACGGAGGAGGAATTTTTAAGCATATCTTCCGACTTTATAGCCCGAAGCTACGCCCAAAGATCATTCGTCCACAGCGATTATATGGTCTCATTTCGATCACCGGTGGACATCTTTAACACACACGTAAGTCATAGGGAAAAACTTTGGTTTGATACTATTTTGCCTATATCAAGATAAATAAGTTAAGAGGACATCTCAAAAGTACCATTTGTAGAGAAGAAGAGTGAAAGAGTCAACGATCTTGTAATTGATTGGTTTCTTCGTGCAAAGAAACCAATCATCTTCGTCAATCGCACGATCGTTGATATAACAAGCTTTTGTGCAGTTTCATTTTTGTGTAAGACTGAAAATAACTGCAGGACCTCACCTGTGGAGGAGTGTTTTTGGAGCAGTACAATTTTCAGCTTAGAAGCTAAAAACTGTACTCAAAAACACTTCTCCACAAGCGTTATTTTTTGGTACGATATTTTTGAGATGATCCCTAATACTGGTGTTAAAATAACTATCGTTCATCACTGTGGAGGAGAGTTTTTTCAGAATATTTTCAGCTAATTTGGCTGAAAATATTCTATAAAATATCTCTTCTACAGTGATGACTAGCAATTATTTTAACCCCCGTTAATACGATCTAATCGCAGATGCATAACTAATAATAAATTTCTTAAAGTGGAATATAGACCTTAGGCATCAAGGGCCCGTCTACATTCACTATGAATAATACGCACAGCGTCACCTAACGCTAACACAGAACTAATCATTTCCATCATGGCACTTGGTTCTGGGTACTCTAGTGCTGCTGTTTTAGTCGAAGCAACGACACCACGTATACATATCGTAAGGTGCGCAGTACCATTTTTAAGTTTGTATTGTACATCTTTGTTCAGTAGTCTACTTGTAATTTCTTGTCCTCCGTTTACAACCTTATGGGCTGTTAGTATAATAAACTTCGAATGAGAAACAAACACAGCGGGTTCTTCACGATTCTCCACAGCTTCAGTTAGATTTTTCATCGATTCACGCAGCAGCATTACTTGTGATTCGACTTGTCGACAGAAAAACTCCAAAGACTCGATATCACGATGATCTAGGGGTGATATAAGTGGCGATTTCGGACCCGTGTCATCGTATGTAAACAATTGTTTTCCGTCATATGGTAAGGACGCAGAACGGATATGCATAGCTGACAACGTTGGCGATAATATATTTGAATCCGATGGGAAGTTTCTACCGCCAAGTTGCTCATTGTTTGTTTGTTTAATCTCGATAGTTTCTTCCGGAATACTAGCTCCGACTGAAGACGAACTAGACGCCGAGTCACCAGCAATAGGACTGTATGCAGAAGCTGAGTTTCGATCAAGTAAGACTGGACAGCTACCGCCCCATAATGTTTTTTGACCATCGGTGTGAGATGGTGTGGCGGGGTCAGAAGCATATTTTTTCTGTCGTGTATTATCCGGAACATAATCTGTTACAAGTCTTTCAATATGGCCGAAGCCTCGATTATTCAATGAATACCGGGGAGACGCAGGTGGCTCCATTACTCCAGCTTGAGAACGTCGTTGGTTAGGTAGCGTAGGTTTGGGTGGTAACTTTGGAACCGGTCGTAGCGTTCCACAACTGGAATCTCGAGCCTGCTGACGTCGTCGCATCGTATCAGTTGCAAACTCTGTATCTGTGGTTATCGAAGTTTTAGCAGCAGAACGATCTGCAGAGTTAACATGCAAGTTGTTTTGTGGTGATGTCACCTGTTTGGTGATATCTAAAACAGGATCCGCCTGAAATAGCTCACGTGCGTTGTTCTGAACAGACAAATTAAATGAACGACACTGGTCTGGTATTCGTTGAGACAGAATCATAATGGCGTTCAGAGTAGCAAAGAATTTCTCATTTGAACTCGCACGTACATTTGGTACTGCCCAATCACTACTGTCCAAATGCATGAGGCAGATTTTTATTTTATAGTACGATTCGAGTAGAGGTTCTACATCCCCTATTAACTTGTCCATTAGTATCTCACCGTTTATGTTCTTCGTTGTGTTGACCAAAGTGCCGAGACCGAACTCAGTCAACAATCGGAGAGCTGTTTTTAACTTGCTTGAAAAATCGCGGATAGGCTGCACAGTTGTCTTAATGACTGGTATATCGAGCCAATTATCGTCACAGAACGATATAAGAGCTTTCACACACGTATCAACAGCAAGATGGAGTTTACTTAATCTTTCTATAGCATCGCTTGTGGTGATTAGTAACTCTTTGACAGCTTCAAAGTTGATCTGATCAAGGATAGATTTCTTATGTTCACTACTTAAACGTCTCTTTGTCGTAGGAGATATAGGTAGAGGAGACAAATGATCCTTATTTGAAATGCTCTATAAAAGAAAGAAGATGATTAGTGGGATCTGGAATTGCCCAGTGGACAAAATCTTGTTCAAAGTCCGCAGTAAAGACGCTAGAACAACGTCGTTCGATGATGTTTCAGCCTCTTTACTGCGGACTTTAAACAGGTTTTTGCACACTGGGTGTGTACTTAAAACTATTTTTCAAAGATCACTTGGTTACCCGTTAAGGTTGATCTTAACGAGGTGAAAAATTCACCGCAACATCTAAAAGAATACATTCCATTGGTATGAATTGACGATTTCAACCAATGGAATGTCTTTTTTGGCTTTGCAGCGAATATATCGCCTAGTGCAAATCAACTTTTACTGTTTACCTACTCACTTTACGGCGGACTTTGAACAAGTCTCTGCCCACTGAGTCTGATTTTCAAACTTGCTAATAACTGTCAGACACGATTTACAATAAGCACAGTGATGAAGAGAGACGAACTCCTTATTTGCCTATGTTTACTTTGTGAAAGTTTATCCTGAAATTTGAACTATGTATCATCCCAATCGTATAACTTTGTATATACCCAGTGGGAAAAAACTTGTTCAAAGACAGCAGTAAAAACGTAAGAACAACGTTGAAAACTTTATTCTAGCGTCTTTATTGCGGACTTTGAACAAGTTTTTGCCCACTGGGTAGAGGTCGAAATGAACCGAATATAGCATCTACGTAGCTAGTAGTGTCGCCTCAAAAAAAATCTGTCAAAAATTACAAAATCGCGAAACTAGTAGCTACATTTTATTGTAGATACTTACTCGGTTTATTTCGAACATTAAGGTACATCATGGTCACACCAAACAATTATAAACATTGCACCAACGCAAGCAAGCGCGTTTGACCACGACCATGTCTACTACCTGAAATCTCCCACAGCGAAGTGAACGGGTAAACCATGCAATATCCATTGTTTATCGGTACCCATGTAAAATGTTTATAAAAAACAGTGGACAAATATCTAACACATTCTTTGAAGACTGTTTTAATAGCATTATGAAGAGCTAATAGAACACACAAAAACGATTAAGGTCGGTGACACTTTAAACCCTGTAGGTAAAGTTGAAATATTTCATGAACTATATGACCAAAATAAATACTGATTTTATACAATAACGACGTAAGCATTAAAGCCTGGTTCACATTTTGTATTTGTAGGACTAATAATTAGTATATAATTTGCAACTTTACAACCCTCGTGATAACGGTCGGACATCACCTGTGGAGGAGTGTTTTTTGAGTACAGTTTTCAGCTTTGCAGCTGAAAACTGTACTAAAAAAACACTCTACCGCAGGTGATGTCCGACTGTTATATTGAGGCTTGAACTCAAACAGTAATTAATATCCTGTCATCCTGTTCTGCAAATATGAGCGAATAAACAATGTGGAGGAGTTAATGTAAAAAAATCACTCCTCCCCTGTGATTATTTGTTTCTTATCCACAGCAATATACCCAGCTTAGTGCTCGAAATTTTAGTATCATCACCGAGGAGGAGTAATTTTTCAGCATAGCTTCAAGATTTGTAGCTTGAAGCAATGCTCAAAAATCACTCCTCCACAGGGATTACTTGTTCTTATTTACAGCGAGACAATCACCCTTTTTTACGCTGTAAGACACGCTTACACGATTGATGGAAGGCTAGGCTTCAATTCAACGAAAGCAGTAAAATTAAATATAGAACTGCCTCACGAGCTTAAGCTGAACACTATACTAAAAAAGCACTCTTCCACAGGTGGTATCCAGCAGTTATATTCAAGCGTGCCCCATAACTTTTGTCCCATGAAAATAATAATAAAAAACCCCGTGTAAACCGAGCCATATGTGTTTGTAAACTTAACTATTTCGTACATTATCAGGAGATAAAAGCCGCATTCAAAACGACCTTTTAAAAGAATTTAACATAACAAAAATACCTTGCATTAAAAAAAAAGTATCGACTTGTAACGGACACACAGTAGTAAATAGTAAAAGGATACTATAGTCAGTGGGTAAAACTTGTTCAAAGTCCGTAGTAAATACGCTAGAAAAACGTCAAACGACATTGTTCTAGCATATTTACTGTGGACTTTGAACATGTTTCGCCCACATAGTCAGCAAACTTAACGAATTGGCTGGCTACTTATCACGAAAAAATCAAACAATACGAAGATCGTTGTGGAGTCAACACTCTTCTCCGCAGCTAGTATTTCACACTGCAGTGGTCCAAATAAGAGCAAAATAATCACTACGGAGGAGTGGCTTCTGAGCATAGCTCTGTTGCCTGAAGCTCTGCTAAAAATTTAACTTCTCCGCAGTGAGTATACGCTTTTATTTCGATCTCTGCACTGTTTCTACATATGCACTAAGAACTTGTTGCTGTGAACGTTGTTCTAACGTTATTTTGCTGACTTTGAACAGGTTTTTGCCGGCTGGGAGATTGCTGCAAGTAACGATGCAGAAACACGCTAAAAATAACACTGCACAGACGGGGCTATTGTCAACAAGCTTCTAATTAATCGGTTACAAGATTATTCAGTGTTTGAAATAAGAGCAAATAATCACTTGTGATATTTGAGCATTGCTTCAGGCTACACTGTTGAGTACCTTAAATTGCTACAACTTAAAAACATACCTCGTTTATTTAACACAATGAGGCGTATCTCGATTATTTAATATAATGGGTTAAAACTTACCTCCATTAAATATTCAATATATTCATCTTCAAGGAAATACGATAAATCACAAGCAGTACTATCTTCCATTGTGTGCTCATTAATTAAATCTTCATATAATAAACAAGAAAACACTAACCCAAATTCACAAAATCAAGTAGGCTATACCAACTGACACAATACTTATTTTGGCAAGTCTCTGTGGGCACAAAATGGTCGAACGGTTTGTTGTGAGCATGTGTCCAAAGGAGCCATATTTATTAAACAACAAATGCACAATTAAGGTATAAACCTAAGTGAGCACGCGACGTCTCATCAACGTCGAAAAGACGTCTTTTCGACGTCGTGTGCCGACAGGGACGCCACTTTCTATAAGTTTGGGAGAAACCATCTTAAAAATATTTTAGCTGATCAATACTAAGTGAAACGATCCGAATGAGCCGCATTTAAGACTTAGAGAATTTTGTACAGTTATAATAACTTCTGTTATCCAAAAACCATCCTACCCGGTGGGTAAAAACATGTGCAAAGTACGCAGTAAAGACGCTGTAACAACGTTGAAAACGTTGTATTGGAGCTCTTATTGCAGAATTAGAAAGGGTTTTTTCCCCACTGGTAACTATCTTAGTCTCAAATCCTCAACTAACCCATGACTACCATGTTAATAACAAAGACATCCATAAATGTAACAACCTGATAAATCAATCAACAAAAAAACGAAAGAAACACTACTTCAATGAAACTCTGATTCATTGAAATCGTCATCGCAAACCATGTTACACAAAGTAACGATTCGTTCACATCAACAAACATTACCACAACATGATCTTAATCAATCCACAGCTATTTTTACCTAGTGGTTAAAAACTTGTTCAAAGTTCGCAGTGAAGACGCTAGAACAGCGTTGAAAACGCTGCTCTAGCGTCTTTACTGCAGACTTTGAACAAGTTCTCTCTCACTGGGTATCTTTATATCCTTGCTTATTACAAGTTGAAAGAAACGAAAGTAAGATCTGCAAGGAAGTGTACTGAGCTAACAATATTGAATTTAATTGGCTTCTTCTGCTGGAATAAGCTAATCAAATAGATGATCGTTAGTCCAACACTCTCCTTTGCAGATGATATTAGCAATAATATTAAATCCAGCTTATAATTGTTAGAAAAACCTCATAGGATCTATGATTCTTTTCGCATGGTTTTTGTAACAATTACAATTTAATGCATTTAGGAAATCAAGAATTATTTCGATAACTGTCATCACAGTGTAAAATCCCACTGGACAAAAACGTGTTCAAAGTCCGCAGTAAAGACGCTAAAAGAACGTCGTTCGACGTTGTTCTAGCGTCTTTACTGCTTACTTTGAACACGTTTTAAATAGAGAATATTAAACCGATAATCTTGCAATTGATTGGTTTCTTGATATCGAAGGAACCAACCAAATGCGAGATCATTCCACTCAGTCTTATTTTTCTCATAAATATTCCATTTTAGTTCCAAAACTGTTTTAGAAAAAAGCTTTTTTTTTAGATGTCTTTTCAGTGAATATTTCACTAGATCATTGGTTCAACGTTAATCCAACATCCTCTGTTCATTGTGCGAGTAAAGTTGTTTCAACGATTCTAACGTGACCACCTGCAGATAGATACTAAGGGAAAAAACTTGTCCCAACAACATCCAGATACATCAATTCATTCATTCATTTAAGCCCTTTCAATATAAGATTCATAACAAAACACCAAAGAAACCTTGTAAAATCAGTGGTCGAAATATGAGTAAATAAATAATCACTGCAGAGGAGGATTTTTAAGCATATTTTCAGGCTTTGTAGCCTGAAGTTACGCTCAAAAATCACTCCTCCAAAGTGGTTGTTTCTTTTCATTTTGCTTCATACAAAGAATCTATCAAAATAGTAAAACCGATAGCACTTCTATTCATTTTTTTTTCCAAAAAATGTATTATATGCAATTCATTTGAGAAAATACACCGCATTTTATATATACAATACCAACCTCGATCTCAGGGCTTCTTGCCTCTTTGGAACACAGAAGAGTGGCGCTCTTCTGTATTTCGAAAAGGCAAGGAGCCCTGGGAACGAGGTTGATATAATACCTAATACCTAATGACTAATATATGATGTATCAAGCTTATCCTGAGATCTAAGAAAATAAGATGATCCCTTGTTTTTAAACCTTGTTTATTACTATGACTCATCAAAGCAAGCTCGAATTTTTAACTGCCAAACATCACTGCGAAGGAGTGTTTTTTTGAGTATAGTGTCTGCTTTTAGGCTGAACACTATACTCAAAAACACTCCTCCACAGGTGATATCCAGCAGTTATATTTCAGACTCATCAAACTTGTCAAAAAAACACTAGTGTTATGTCAGAATTAAGGTACTAAAAGTGCTAATGGGTGATTATTTCTTTAGAAACTCTACAAGCAAGTACCATATGATTCATTTATGGTAGATAGATCAACAACCGGTTTGGTAACAAAGCTCAAAAAAATAGCAAAATGTTAGGCTGAAGCTATGCTCAAACAGCACTCCTCCACTATGATTGGCTGAAAATATTCTGAAAAATCTCTCCTCTACAGTGATGACCGGCTGTTATTTCTGTTATTAGAACAACGTTGTTCTAGCGTTTTTATTGCAGACTTTGAACAAATATTTGTCCACTGGGATAAAGGTCTATAAGGGAACTAAACCACACAAAAAAGAAAATCTTTTGGTTATATAATCAGAAATACCACAAAATACCTTAATTTCCTATATTTTCGGGTACTTTATTTTTTGCCCCTTTTTATTTTCGCACACGAGCAAAAATGCCAATTTCGCACATCCCCTAATTTTTGGGCACCCCTAAACGTAGTTTAAGCCATGGGATACGAAATACTGAAAAAAAACGTGTAACAAATGGAGAGAAATTGCATGAATTTTAAAAACTTGTAGAAGAGGTTTAAACTATGTAGAATTTATACTTATGGTGTGAAATAACAGCCGGTCATCACTGTGGAGGAGAGATTTTT
>JAULBZ010002381.1:0-18910 GCA_032360805.1 Neoturris breviconis | reverse complement strand
TCAGAAAATATCAAATAAACTAAAAACTAGAAAAAAACAAAAGTTTTCCGCACACACTTTGTTAGAGCACGTGTCATTGGTGATATATGCGAAGAAAAAATTCGAAAAAAGAAAAATGGTAGAGAGTTGGAGCTCGTAGACTGAGTTTTTTTTTAAATAATTAGCGCTTTTTTATGCATTTTTTCCTGGAATACAATTACTATAAAAAACTAAAAAACACGCTAAAGTTGTAGATTAAGATCTCCTCTTTTCATACAAAAAAAAATTATTTGAAAAAATAAATTAGTTTTGGCGCAATAAGTGAAAATGTATAGCACACTTCATCATACTCAAAGGGTTACACACCTTAAATCAACTAAAATTGACCAAATTCAACAAAAATAAATCTGTGCAGAAGTGTGTTAGGTCAATAAGCTTGCAATGGATTGGTTTCTTCGTCCCATTGTAAGATCATTGACTCTTTTCAGTAGATTTCATTTTTAAGATTGTCCCTAAGCAGTGTTTGAAATAAGAGTACATAATCACTGTAAAGGAGGGATTTTTATAACTCCTCCACAGTGATCATTTACTCTTATTTCGAATTTACTCTTATTTCGAACACTGACAAGCCCACTCATTCATGTATGTGAATCGGATGTTCTTCCATTCTTTTATTTGAATATTAGAATATTTGAATTATTAGTTGTCCAAAAATATGATGAAACTGTAAACCTCGGGGCTTTAATGTTTAAAATGAGAACAAATAATCTCTGTGGAGGACTGATTTTTCAGTATAGCTTCAGGCTTTATAGTCTGAAACTATGCTCAAAGGTCCCTCCTCCACAGTGAATATGCTCTTAATTTAAACATTGAGGCTTATATTCCAGAATAAAATTAAACAATCAGATTATACTTGAAAATGTTCAACTTTTTCTTTTGTCCTCTACGGAATTGTTTCTGAGTTGAAACACGCCTTTACTTATAAAATAAAGTGCTGAGTGCTGAGTCAACTAAAACAGTACACATTTCTTCCAACAGTTTTAGGTATTGGTTTATGGAAGCTTTTCGCAGGTGTATGTTTTCCAATCTTTGCTGTTAAGAATATGATCAATGTGATTCAACTTGTTGGTGGATTTCAAATTCTTGGTGAAGTTGATATCAACGAAAGAAAACAAAAATAAGAAGGTGATTGTTTTTGTTGTTCAACCATCTTGTGGTTGTAGTGAATATCACTAGGCTCGACTTTGTAGCCTGGGTGCTATGCTCAAAAATCACTTATTTACACTGATTATTGAGCCTTATTTTGATCACCCACCGTAACATGCTGTATCAACAAAAATGAAATAACAATAGACTGATTTCCTTGTATCTGTGCTTTATATCTATTTGTACCAAATTGCAAAAATAACTTGAAATTTCCTGTGTTTAAATTTGAACGATTGATGAAATAGAAGTCCCCATTCAACTTGATAATAGCTATCGAATGTCATCTGTAGATGTGTGTTTTTGAACTTTGCAGCTAAGAGCTACACTCAACAAACTCGACCTGCTTGTCATTTTAGTTGTTCTTTTTGCAGGATTTGCTTTGTGATGTTGATGTTATTATAATGGTGTACCTCCATTTGCAGACAAGTTGTGTATATAATTATGTTTAAATCACCATGTAATTTATATGGATGATGCAATGCGTTAATGGATGGATGATGCAATACGTTCATGGATGACGTATTATAATTATGGATGGCGTAATGTGCTTTTGTATGACGTAATATGTTTTTGTATGACGTAGTGCATCAAAACAATGCACTATATATATATATCAGCCCTGAAGATAATTTCCAGACCATCTATGGAAGAGTGTTTTTTAAGTACAGTTTTCAGCTGCAAACTTGAAAACTATACTAATACTCCTCCACAGATGATATTCAACAGTTATTTTCAAGCTGTATATTGTATATGCCTTAAGGGAAGAAATTTTCGCGATTGAAGGCTCCAAAAAATAGCTAATTTCCCAGAATGAATTTTCACATTTTTGTCATTAGAAGTGTAATTTGCGGAATATGGTTTTGCGAATGGTATTTGGGCAAAATCTCAAAAGATTTTCCTGCAGGGTAAATGTTCCTTATTACAGTTTTCTTGAGAGATTCATGTTTCCAAATTACAGATAAGCACTATGAAGGATTGTGTTATATAGTTCCAGGCTACCGTATCTTGAACCTGCACTTCTTCACGGAGCTTGCGTTATTTGGAAACAATTTGTGGATATATATATTTTAATTATGAAGAATGTTTTATTTGGTTTTTGTTCAGTTCTGATTCACACACATTGTTCAATCCATGTTGTGCAGGTCATGTTGTGCTGGTCATGATATGCAGAGAGTTAGGTGCTTCTCAAGAAGGTCAACTTTAACATGGTTGAAACTTCAGTGCTTAAAAGAAGCAAATGATCACTGGAGAGGAGGGTTGTTTGAACATAGCTTCTTTGCTATAGTCTACAATCCTTTATACACCTGGGTGATTAGGAAGTTTGGTCTAGTCCTAGTTATACTACAAACTACTAGTTAGAGAATCACTAATCTTCGACGTTGTTCTAGCCTCTACTGCTGGCTTTGCACAAGATTTTGCCTCCTAGTTTATAGCACTTTTAATTACTATTCCCATCCAAAATGTATGTATGATCAAATACATACCTCCCCCTCCGGGCATTTTATAAAAAATACGGATTTTGTGAGGGGCATTTTTACAAGTTTTTCACGTCTGTACGTTTACTTTGGACTGTACGATTATTAATATGTCCGTCCTTTTAGCACGTCTGTGCTTTCGAAACAGCGCCAAAGAGCTCCGATATTTATAATTTTGTATTTCTCTATAGGAGGGATTGAAAAGAAATAGAGAGAAGACGGAAGACGTTTATTAAAAATAATAATTATTAGGAGGGGGGCTTTATTCGACTTGTTCAAAGTCCACAGTAAAGACGTCATTCGACGTTGTTCTAGTGTCTTTATTGTGGACTTTGAACAAGTCTGTGCTCACTATGATATATTATGTTAATTTAGGTAATTTATATTCGCACAATTTATATTTATTTCGTTTTCAAAAACTTATGCGAAGAAGGGTGTTGTGTGTATTTGATTGGTTTCTTTGTTACCAAAATACTAATCAAAATGATTCAGTGCTCTTCTCCTCTGAGGTATTTTAAGTTATACGCATTTATTCATAAAATATGTTAAGATGATATCAACAATATAAAATGTTTCTTTATTCAATCCACAATCAACTTTCAACAGCTTTTAGTATAGCCTTCCATGTGTTCTTCGTAGTTTCTATTTCCCGATTATCCCCGAGTAGCTCTCTGAGAAACGTAGGACTCCAGTTTTTAGTAAGACTTTTGGGAACGGACGTGAAAATAGCCTGATTTCCGATTCCGATTTTATCTGACCGACTATTTTCTGGTCTAGCTACTGGCTCTTGTTTCAGTTATCAAACACGCTTTATATCCGAGTGGAGTTGCCTCCCTGAATCCCGGAAATAAAACCGATTATAACTAACGGACATCACCTGTGAAGGAGAGGTTTTTTTGTAGTTACTACCTAAAAACTCCTCCACAGGTAACGTTTGTCAGTTAATTTCAGACTAGTGGAAACGCGTCCCAGTGGAAAAAAACCTGTTCAAAGTTCGCAGTAACATAGTCATTCGAAATTGCTTTAAGATTAAAACTGGATAAGTAAAAGAGAGAAAGCAAGGATCTCGTTTATTTACCAACATTAGGTTATTTGCCTCTCTTTGATGAAATCGAATATTGCATCGAATGTGAGATCAATATTAGGAATATTTTGAATAAACAATAAACCTTATTCGTAATAATTTTCGCAAGTATTAATTTTCGCGCAATGAGAAATATCTTTGACGCGTATCATTTCGCGCATTCACGATAGGCGTATATTTTATGTGTATTAATATTTGTGCATGGCCACCTATAAACAATTACATTAATTTAATAAAAACGGGTAAATTATTTTTAAAGCTATATTTTTGCGCGTATTATCTTTCTCGCACATTGTTTCGCGTAATATTTGTACTAAATTTCGCGCAACGAACATTTTTGCGCGAATACGCGAAAATTAGTACGAATAAGGTATATAATGGATAAATAGTAACTTCAATTTTCCAATTAATTTTCTGTACGACCCCAACCTCGTTCCCAGGGCTTCTTGCCTTTTCGAAACACAGATGAGCGGCAAAGAGCCGCTCTTCCGTGTTTCGAAAAGGCAAGAAGCCCTGGGAACGAGGTTGGTACGACCCTACTTCATATACGACAGATTTAGGTGTCTAATGATGTCTTTTTCGTAAACTCAATTTCAGAACAAATTCGCCGGATGATCTGAACACGGTATTTTATTCATATCTTTGAGGGAATTATAAAGGTTTGAGAAAGTCTATTTCATAAATGGTTTCTTAAATTGGACCGTACTAGCATAAAGAGAATGTTTTCTATTTCCTATTCACCGCTATCAATTTTATATTGAAATGAATATGGCCACCACCAGACTGCCCAAAATACGTTTCTAATGGAATGGGGAAGGGCGTGTTTTCCCCATAATTTTTTACCAGGATTATAAGTTTATCTTTATCAGCCATTACGAGGTTTTTTCAACTCCAAGTAAATATCTCTAGAAAAGGAAGACCAAGAAATAAAACAAGATAATTCAAAAAAGTTTACTGTTTTTTTCTTTGTTTTTCAAAAGTTGTACTACATATCAGTCTCTCTCCCTCTTCTCTCTTGTATAAATAATGAACTTCATAAAAATAATACCATTTACATAATTCCTGTCTAAGAATTATAATTTGCATAAATTATAACCTACACACAACTCCCTGACCGCTTGTTTCACTTTCTACAATCTCGAGTTGTGTAATTATGCGAAACTGAATTTGCATAAATTACAGTTTAACCATTTTGTTATGTAACCCGTGAGAGATAAAATAGCTTTACGCAGCGAAAGACTATACTGAATAAATGGCAATAAACAGCCCGTATACTAAGATATACGGATATGGGACACCGTATTCTATAGTCTTCCACACGATGTCAAGCTAGTGAAACAAGCCAACAAATTATGTCAGAGATTTGTAGCAAGCTTATAAATTTGAACTTAAAGGCTGATTTACGCTAGGCGAATTTGTTCGCAAAAATTCTAAATGAAGCTATTACATTAGTTGAAAGTGACGTCATCTGTGGCATCATCTGTGACGCTTTCGCTTCCACCCAATGTAATGGCTTCATTTAGAATTCGCCTACTGTAAATCCACCTTAAAGGCTTCAAAGTCCTGATAAAGAAATCGATAAAATAACTAAACACTTCTGGAACGCGATGTCAAATTAACGTTGACGTCAAAACGACGTTTTTTCAACGACGTTAACTAGATGTCGCGTACCCAGTGAGACATCTTCAGAAGGAAATTCTTTATGAACGCAACTATTGGGAATATGACATGGGATTTAGGTAAGATAACTTCAGTTGTCGAGATTAAAGAGTAAATAACCACCGTGGAAGAGGGATATTTGAGAATAACCTAAAGATATGCTCAAAAATCACTCCTCCACAATGACTATTCGCTCCCATTCTCACTGAGCTCAGAAATACCAGCTTTTTGAAGGTTTATGTATTTTATTCGAGAAGCGATTTCTCAGTTTTGATCACGTTGTTCGTGAATACAAATATAAAAGACTCACGCAATACGACTTCTTAACTGTGTACTGTTAATGTTAACGCAAAGTCTATATACGGAGAAATACACGCTCGTATTCAGAGGTCTTTACACTGAAGGCCACAGTGATTGTCTGCTCTTATTTCGATGTGACCAAAGAATAGTTTAGACGAGGGTGTGTTTGTAACGGAGGGGAGAGAGAAGAGGGGGAAGGGAGAGAGAAGAGGGGGAGGGGGAAAATACTACTAAGTGAAGAAGTCAAATAACAAAATTGGTTTAAGAGCAATAAAAGTTTCTAAAACCTATTTATATATAAGTTGTGGAGAAGGGTGTTATGTTAACAACCTTGCAATGAATTGGTCCATTCGTTACGAAGAAACCATTCGTTTGCAAGATTTTAAACTCACTCTCCTCAATAAATTTTAACGAAGATAATAAATAGCTTCGATAAGAAAACGTAAATCTATATTGAAATAAGTTAACCAGGAGGACAAAAACTTGTTCAAAGTCCGCAGTAAAGACGCGAGAACAACTTTGAAAACGTTGTTCTAGCATCTTTAATGCGGCCTTTAACAAGTTTTTGCCTACTGCGTAAGTTTCCATGCTCCTACATGGATCAGGTTATGAATCATGAAAGTTGCAAGACAACAAGTTTAGCAAAAGAATTAGCATCTTGGTAACCATAGGAACCAAAGTTTTTAATTCCTTTCAAGGTTCTCTTATTGTAGGATCGAAAAATAAGCATATGAATAGCATCTACCCAGTGGATTGTTTAAAGTCCGCAGTAAAGACGCTAGAAGAACGTTTTCAAAGTTGTTCTAGCGTCTTTACTGCGGACTTTGAACAAGCTTCTGCCCACTGTATATTGAAAAGAAAACTGAATCCATTGCACCTAACATACGAATCAATTGTTAATTCGTTGAAATAACACCCTCCTCCATAGCTACAATTTTAACAAGATTCGAGCACGTTGTAAAGAATGAGATTTACATCTCATATGTCAACATATTAGCATTGAAACAAGTCTAAATAAATCTGCGGAGAAGAGCTTCAAATAGTAAATAGCAAGATAGTTGAAAGACACTCTTCTTCGTAGATATAGACGCTTATTCCAACAACATGGTAAACCAATCACATCAAATGATGCTAAAAGAATTTACATCAAAGCGAGGCTAGAATTATATATATCAAACAAAGTTTATAACAAAAATCAATTTTTAACATTTTTTTTTAAAAAAAGAATAAAAATAAAACTTAATTCAGTAAACATTTAAAATTTTATTAAATCGAACACCCTCCTTATCAGATGTTTTATCAGAAAGTTCTAAAATTTCTGAGAATGAGGTTATCCTATATAAAAACAATAATAGCATCAAACATAACTTATCTTGCCCAGTAAGCAAAAACTTGTTAAAAACGTTGTTCTAGCGTCTTCACTACGAACTTTAAACAAGTTTTTGTCCACTGGGTGCTGGAATTATTTACAATGTAAACAACACCTAACGTTCGAATTGTGCGTTTAAAGAAACGCTCTTTTCCACAGGTGTTTGCTTACACGAAGATATCATATATACAAACATGAAATAAACTAATATAATATTTCAATACATATTTTATGATTTAAACAATACGAAGAAGCGCATCCTATCAACTTAAAAGTAGTTTAAATTTATATTCTAAAATATCGGAATCATGAATCATGAAGAGTATTCCGATTTTATGTGTTGCACAATTGCTCAAAACATACCGATCATTATGAATTATCACGCATAAAGAGTGTCCATTGGTTCTACAATTATCTGTCTTGCCGGTCACCCGTATTTGAAATATTTTGGCAGTCATTCTTTCATCTTTTATTATATTTTCGGGGGGTAAAATTAATAAACATATTAAACATAGTTTTCATATTTAACCCTAATCCTAGAACTTTTTAACTTCTGAGCAAATTGCCTATACAGCTAGAAATTTTTGGGCTTTTCCTAATTTTAATTTATCTAAGATCATTTTAGAATATTTTTTTTAGTAACTAGGGATATGTTTGACAGGTGGTAAAAAAAATGTCAGATTTTTTTTTCTTCTTAATTTTGCCCAAAAAATATTTTTTGCACTAACAAAAATGCCCTACATCCTTAACTTTTTATCGAAATATGCTAAAAGGTCTAAAATTTGTCCAAACTTATTTTATTATAAGTTATATATAAACAATTCCCAAATCAATCAATATTTTGCTGACTTCAGCATTTTTTATTCGAAAACCAAGAATTTGTACGAAAAGATTGGTCTCATGACACTGAAGCAACCAGAGAGATGTTGTTCCAGCAACATACATATATTTCGAATTATATTAACTTTTAGAATCTAATCCTATCTACAAATAAACCTTAATGTATTTCAATTTCTGGCAGCAGCCATTATTTTCAAAAACACTCCACCACAGGTGTTATCTGACAGTTATTTCCAGAATAGACTAGTTGAACGCAGGGGTTAAAATAACCGTCAGTTATCACTGAGGAGAAGAGATTGGCTGAAAATATTCTGAAAAATCTCTCCCCTACAGTGATGACGGGCAGTTATTTTAACCCCTGGGGGCGCAGTATTAAAAAACGTTGGTTAATAAATGAAAGCATGAATTTGCGCACGTTTCAATATGAAACAAGATATCAAATAGCCCATTCAAAATAGGCGAGTCAAAATAGGCGAGTCCAAATAGGCGAGCCATCTTAAATAGCATGTTTAAAATATGCGAGTTATCTTAAATAGTACGTTGAAAATAAGTAACCCATCTTTATAGCTTCTTCATAATATTAGCCATCTTGAATAGCTTGTACAAAACATGTTTGCTATCATGCTCGATTATATCTGTAGGACGTCGCCTGTGGAGGAGTGTTATTGAGTATACTTTTCAGCTGTAAGACCAAAAATGATACTATAAACCTCCTCCACAGAAGTTACTTTTAGGCCGTCATGAATAACTTATATTTAAAACATAAAAAAATAAAAGTCTATTTCTTAAATAATAATGTGACATAAACATAAACAGTGTCTATGGAGAAGAGCATGTATATAACTCTCTTCCACAGAGATAAAATGTATGCATCATACTTCGACTCCTTTTAGAAAAGTTTTTGTAGCTATGAAATATCCTAGTGGGAAAAAACTTGTTTAAAGTCAGCAGTAAAGACGCTAGAGACTTTGAACAAGTTTTTGCCCACTGGGATATAACACCTTTGCCAATCCTCGAACTAAGAACAAACTGTGGAGGAGTGATTTTTGAGCATAACAAGCTTTTTAACAGGGTTCAGACAAGATTCTTCAGAAAACATATGGATTTCCCTGAGTTTTATGCTAAAATATATACTTTTTTCCCTGAGTGTAGTGGAAAAATTCAGTTTTTCCAGGATTTATTTTGACAAATAAAACAAAACATCAACTAAGTACTTTTTGTTATAAGCATACTGAGATTCAATTTTAACAATAGAATATCTGAATCAGAGGATTACCTTAATAAGTATTTCTCTAAATAAATTAGTTCGTCAGAACACAACACTTATTGGAAACTATAGAGTGACAGAACCATTTTCCATGAGTTTTCAGGGAATTCTAAAAATTTTAATCAAATTCCCCGAGTTTTCCATGAATATTACTAAAAACAGCTAATTTTCCAGGTTTCCAGGTTCCGTCTGAACCCTGTATATGAAGCTAAAAGCACTCTTCCATGGTGATTATTTAATTTTAATTTGAGCACCTTTTGTTTGTTTCATAATAAAAACTTCGTACCCAGGTCAAATAAATGGTCGAGAGGTTTGAGCATCAATAAATAGAGTGGTCTAAAAATATATCAAGACGTGTCTCAAAAAATACTACCCTGCGGTATAAAGGTTGATTTTCATTGGCAGAAAATATCGTGGCATGCCAAAAGAAGACTATTACATTGGTAGAATGTCAATTTCTACCAATAAAATGACATCCTTGGGCATACGCTCGATATTATCAGCCTAATGAAAATCAATCTTATACCTTTGCTTTGTTTATCTCGGTCTATGTACACTAAAAACAGTGTACAAAAACTTGTTCAAAGTCTGCAGTAAAGAACAAGTTTTGCGCACTGGAAAGAGTGATGCCAAAATGAAAATCCTAGAATATTCAAGATTTGGCGATCTTTCAATAGACCGAGCCATCCTGTGGATAAAAAAATGTTCAAAGTCAGCAGTAAAGATGCTAGAACATCGTTTTCAATGTTGTTCTAGCATCTTTAATGCGGACTTTGAACAAGTGTTTTCTCACTGGGCATTAGATTAAGGATTATAAACGTAGGCAACAAAAATATAAGATGGTTCAATATAAAGCAAAGTTTCTTTAAATAACCAAGAACAATAGTAAGATTGACCATGCTGATCGTGGTTTTACTTCACCAACTTATTATGGTTTGTAATATCAACAAAGTTTCAAATGTGTAAATATCATCTGTGGAGAAGTGTACGATCTTGCAACTCTTCTTCGCAGATACCCTTATATAAAGTATGCCAAGATATGCTCAAGTTTTATGCATTAATTAAAGTCAATAACAACGACTCCCTCCTTAGATCCTAATCTCACCATTCTCATCTTCAACACTGACTAGGTCATAATTTTAAGTACCATTTACACGTTGTGAACGATTTGTCATCATCTATCTAATAGTTCAACTCGTCTTTTAATACTTTTTATATCTAAAAATTCTGTTAAGGGAAATCAAGGTGAAGAAAAACTCTGTGAAGAAGTGCACCAAGTCCATAATATTAAATTTTGTTCAAAATCCCTCCTACACAGTGATTATTTGCCATCTTTCACAGATGGTATGGCAGCCCAGTGGGTAAAACCTGTTCAAAGTCTGCAATAAAGACGCTAGAACAACGTTGCTTTACCGTCATTGCTGCGTACTTTGAACAAGTTCTTGCCAACTGAAAGAGCAAAACATCACTGTGAAGAGGAGTTACAAAGCCTGAAACTATGCAAAAAAATCACTCCTACACAGTGATTGCTTTTTTTTATTTTGGACACTTAAGGTTGCATCAGAACAATAGAGAGACAAAAATCTTGTAATCGATTGGTGTCATTCCAGAAGGAACCAATCGATAACGAGTATGTTAATATAACACCCTTCTTCGCAGATAAGAAAAGGATACATTTTGATATTTGTAATTTATCATTTGATGATCTCGACTGTTGTAAAAGACCTTGAAATATAACTTGTGACGTCATATAGTTTTGTAAGGATTCCTGAAGATTTCCCATCAGTTCACTGGAAGCAGCAAATTGACACTAAAAATAGAAATGTTGAATTTTAAGAAAACATAAAAATATATAATCACATTCATTTCTATTCCCCAGTGGGTAAGAACTTGTTCAAAGTCGGTTATTGCCCACTGGGATTCAATAAGCAGGATCTAATAATTCACCAACAATCAACCATTACAAATAAATATTTTTTTGTAATAACATCGAAAAAGAAGGAAACTCAAACAGCTTTGACCAACATGTTAGAATGGTTTATATCCTTTTTTACAAAGGAGGAGAGTGCTGAGATGTCAGTGGTTGGTATCTCTGTGGAGGAGTGATTATTGAGCAAAAGCTCCAGGCTTCTTATTCCTACTATTGTAATTACTTTGATATACATAGCCATTTCATGCAGTTTCAAAAAAAAACATTATATCAAAACCTGAAACTATACTAAAAACACCCCACCACAGGTGATGTATATACATTCAGGCTCATATAAAAAACAGAATTATGAACTTACTGCTCCAACACCATATAGATATAATAATTTTGCAGTGTCAGCCTAAAAAATAATGGTGGTCAAAATAAATAATCACTCAAAATTCAAACAGCTCACATAATATATTCAATCAAGTGTTCAAGCATCTCCTATTTAAACTGAAGATACATTAAGAAGGGAACTTTAGCAAAGCAAGCCTAGAAATAACTGCCATGAAGGAGTGTTTTTTAAGTACAGTTTTAAACTGGAAAGTTGAAACTATACTAAAAAAACACTCCTACATAGGTGATGTCTAACATTGATTTCAAGGCATGTATTATGGGAGAAACGCAGAAAAAAAGAAAAAGCAGAATTAATGAGAATTTGCCACCTATTCTTCCACATTCCTTCTTTCTGGAGCTGCGTATTCACTGCACTTAGTTAGCGGAATCAGACGCATAACCTCAATATGCTGTAACAAGCAATAAATTTAGCGGATCCTGAAAAGGTGTGTGTATTTCAATTTCAATTTTTAGCATTGAATCAAACTTTAAGAAAAACTACATTTATGTTGGAAGTGTTTTGATGTAAAAAATATTTTGAAATGCTAAATGTACAAAATGCACCAAAATTACAGTAATGTAACTTATATTTTTCTGAAATAAGTACCAGATAGATACATAAATACATAAAAATGCAAAATCAAAAATCTTTTGATCTCTTGTAGTATATTTGAGTAAAATATACATTCCACATAAAAACCATTGTAAGCCATGTAATGGGGGCTTGTTCGAGGCAGAGGGGATGCTTATTTGTCAAAACGACTTTTGGGGGCGAGGGCTAATTCAAGGGAGAGGCTCATTCAAGGGCCAAAATCGTATATTTATAGTATGTGAGATAATAGGGTACTAAAAACTCTCCTCCAACAGTTTAATCTTAAAAATACTTCAATCTATGATTAGTCCATTTGGTTAGTATAAAAATCATCAAGTAGTTCTTAAAGCGTACCTTGAATTGGTTGATATTCCCAGGAAGACTATGCCCTAGTTGTTTGTGAAATGCCATACGTTGAATACATTCTTGACAAAGGCTAGTCAACGATCCAACAGCTAAAATAAGAGAATGGAATGTGTTGGTATATTGCAACTCTTTTGTTTCCTTCTCAGTGAGCAAAAACTTGTTCAAAGTCTGCAAAGACACTAGAACAACGTCGATTGACGTCGCTCTAGCATCTTTCTGCGGACTTTGAATAAGTTTTTGCCCACTGAGAAGGAAACAAAAGAGTTGCAAATAGGAACATTTAAAGACATCAGCAAGTGTTTTAATAAGCCATAAAAAAGAGCTGAGTCATCAATTATGTGTTCAGTTTTAATAAGGTTTCAAGTAACACCATTATATTTATGAAATCAACAGCATCACATATTAAGAATGATGAATTGTTTAGAATAACAACAAACAATCAACGTCTGAAGTTATATTGAAAAATCACTCCTCCACAGCAATTATTTGTTCCTATTTCGAACACTGTGGTGTTTGTTTCATGGACAATCACAAGATCATCAAATCAGTCAGTGATAAAATAAAGAGTAAATAATCACTGTGGAGGAGGGATTTTTTGATCTCAAACATTGATTATTTGCTCTTATTTCGACCACTGTTAGTATTCTTCTCCACATAAGGACTGTCTATTTAATACGTACAAAAGAATAATTTTGATTTTGACTACCCCTCCCACTCTAAAGGCAGATTTGCACTTAAGAATTTAAGCACAAAAAGTTTGCAGAGAAATGAAATCTTAAAGTAGAACTGAAGTCCACTTTTTAAGCAAAACAAGCAAATTTGAGCAAAATACAACGAAAATTTCTCATCTGCATCTCATGGGATGTCATCTTCTATAATCTGATTAGTCATTTCTCTGCAAATTTATTTTGCTCAAATTCAAGACAATAAAATGCTCAAAACTCTTCCACAGTGATTATTTGCTTATTCCATCACTGTGATCTCATATATTATTCAAGCTTTTCCTCCACATGTTGCAAAAGCCAAAAGAAGACATTCTACCAATGGAATATCTTCTTTGGGCAATGTTCGAAACAAAAATTTACAAAGAAAATAAACAAACCATGTTTTAGCTTTTTAGTTGGTGACAAAGTTCCTTTCTTTTGATATGATTTTGAAAATCGTAAAGCATGTGATGAAACTCGAAGTGCTTCTAAAATTAATAATAGCTTTTCGTATTTGATTCCATCTACAGTCGGTAACATACTTGCTTGACGTTGTTTTTGTTCCGATAATAAATCCATAACGTACGATGATAAGTTCAAATTTGATATTGTATTCAGTAACGTTCTTGAAAATTTTAATAGGAATTCTATTTCATCCATTGCAATAATATGCTCTTGTGATAATAATGTCTCGTCATCAGAAGAAGATGATGGAGAGTGAAGCGTTAATGGACCAATTGATAAGTCTTGTTTATTCGGACTAGGTTGTTCGAGTGTTCTACGTTCCTGAAATGAACTACTCCTTTGGGCAGGTTTTACTAAGTGAATACTGTTATTTTCAACACTGTGTGAACGATCGAAGCCTACTGTTGCTTCTGGTATTTTGGACTGATCATCAAGGCTAATTGAATGTCTGGAGTAAATGCTACCCCCCATATCAACTCTCTTTCGATATTCAATTTTATCTTGCCAACTGGCTGGTGAAGAAGCTAGAAATAAACCAGGCGGAGGAGTGTTCTCACCAATTATAAACTTAGGTGATGGAGGACTATTTATCAATTTAAATGATGGAGATGGTAACTTAGCAAGTATATTCGGTCGCAAATTTTCTTGTGCAAGCTGTTTCAATAACGCTGTCAGATTCGTATTTACTGTATCTTTATCTGGTGCATGAACAGGTAAGTCTTTTACAGCCTCTGATATGAGAGCTGGGGATGATTTACTTTTACGGATATCAACTTTCTGGACAACAAGTTCTACGGGAAATTTTTTTGAAACACTTGAATATATATTTGTCTTTTTAGATTCATTTGAATTTGTTTTTTTTAGTAAATTCACATAAGGAACCATGTCTGCTTTTCTTAGTTCAGACATCGGACTTGAAGCGTTTGAAATAGTAGTTCTTCTAGGTCTCGCAACATGACTTCTAGTTGATACTATTTGTTTATCGTATGCGTTACCACTTTTGTATGCCTGGGTATTTTCACCTAAATCTTGAACCGATTCTAATGTTGGTGGTGTTGAAACTTTTAACGACGATTTACGCATAAGTGGAGGTGGCGTAACTAAGTCTCGTGCTAATGGTGATGGAGTTCTTGGTGACGGTGATGGTGACAATGATTTTGTTTTGTTTTGTTTCACAGCTTTCAATGGAGAAGTTCTAGGACTTGAAAGTGTTTGATCCGATGATGTTCGAGATAGATTTGATAAAGTTCGATCATAATCATGAGGACTGCCAGGAGGAGAGCCAATACTAAATATTTTATCACGGCGTTCTATCCTACTTTTAGGAGATGAGCTAAAACAAAGTAAACAAATAATAAAAGTTTTATAAAAGCAGGATTTGAAATAACTGTCAGTCATCACTGTGGAAGAGAGATTTTTCAGAATATTTTCAGTTATTTCAAGTCCTATAAAAGAGAGAGACTACACAATATTAATGAGAAAATATATACTTTTAGGATGCTATAAGTTTATTTTGATATGTACATTATACTATAACAAGGAAAATTTATTTTCAGTAAAAGTCCTTAGTAGCATCGCAGCCGAAAACTGTATTAAAAAAACACACCTCCACAGGTGATGTCTGACCGTTATCTTAATATACCAAGAAAAATGTTTTATTTTTGTGGCAACCAATAAAACTTTACAATGTGATACTAACAAAATAAGAGTAAAAACACTGTGTAATAGGGAGTTTGGCTCCTCTCTGCAGTGGTTCTTTGCTATTATTTGGACCACTAAAATACTTAAAGCAATACTGGTTAGCAAGCCTGTATACAACTGCCAGACATTAACTGTCGAGGAGTGTATTTTTGGTATAGCTTTCAGTTTTAGTTGCAATGGTAGCTAAGTGCAGACGAAGCAGAAAAATGTCTCAAAAATTGAATCCAAACTTTAGAGGGAATTCTTATTATGACAATTCTATCTACTCAGGGGATTTCCTATAAGCTCCAAGAATGTTTATTTAATAATTCCTACCAATAAGCTTCAATTTTCACATTAAAATTAACACTATAATACTAACATTATCTGCTGGACATCACCAGTGGAGGAGTCAAAGCTGAAAGCTATACTAAAAAAACACTCCTCCACAGGTGATGTCTGGCAGGTATATGCAGGCTTCCTAATGTAAAAAACTTATATACCTTTCTGCAGGAGAATACATCATATCACGACCTCTTAAGGGTGTTCTCCCTCCTAAACTTCTTGGTGACTCACACCGAATATCATAAGGTACAAGTACAAAATCATCTGGTACGGAAGATGAATGCTTTTGTCGCGTTACACATGGCTGTGTTGCTTGTGGAGATACTGGAATAAAAATGTAATATTCTATAAGGTCAGATACGCTCAAAAAAAGCCTTGGATATGCCGATGAATTGTGAAAAACAACTCTCCGCTCTCACTTTAGCAGTGATCAAAATATCAGCAAATAATCAAGAATGTCTCCACAGTGATTATTTGTTCTTATTTTGACCACTAACCAGCTATGCTCAAAAATCTCTTCTCCACAGTGATTATTTACTCTTATTATTAGAAGGATAATTTTAAGAGACTCCTCCTACATGTGGCTAAGTGAGCTTCATACGCTGATAAGTTTTATTAAAATATATAGATTAGGAAAAGTAGAGATGTATATGACTATAATACGTAAGCTAGGTACAACGTAAACTTTTACGATGCTACCAGATAATTAATGGTTAGTGTAGTCTTACCTCTTCCAACATACAACTTGGTATCTTCGTGAGGTGAGCTCATTCCGGCTTGTTGAAGATAATCTGTATATTTTGGTGAAGAAGAAAGTGAATCCATTGGAGAACGGATACCACGTGAACATTCAGAGAAACCGCGTCTTCTCGAAGGTACTGCAACAGGTGTAGCTAAGAGTACAAAAGCAGTTTTGAAATTAGAGCAAATAATCACTGTAAAAAAGTTATTTTTAAGCATAGTTACTGAAACTATGCTTAAAAATCCCACCACCACAGTGATTATGTAGAGTAAATTTCTACTAAAACATTAAATATGGATAACAACTGAAAAGAAGGGTGTTACGTTAATGAACTGATAATTGATTGATTTACTCAGTATCATCCTTCACGAATAACATAGAATAGAAAGAACTGTATATAATAACTTGCAATTGGTGTATTGGTGAAAAAGTAGAAATATTACTTTACATGTTATTCATACCTTAAGGCGAGAAATTATTGCAGGAAGAAATTTTTCTGAAAGAAATCTTTGTGGACTCGAAGCCTTCAAAAATAGTGAATTTTGCAGAATTAAATTGTGTGGATGAGCTTGTACACTTAGAATTTGCAGAATTAACTTTTTGTGGATGAGGTATAGAAGGACAAATCAATATTTACTTTTGTCTTGGATTCCTGAAAAATCTTATTTTGCAAAATTTATTTTTGTGAATGGGTGGATTTTTGTGATTGTGGATGAGCAAAAAAGTGGATGGCAAAAAAGTAAAAATAAATTCCCCGAAAATTTCTTACTGCAAAAATTTCTTACCTTATAAGGTAATGTCTCTACTTTCTACTAATTATTGGTTTAGCATATAGACTCCAGTGAATGTACATAAAAATATATACAAAAATACTTCCTGTTCGGATAATATCACTAATCAGACCTATGTCAACAAAATGATTAACAACATTAATCTCTGATACTTACATATATATGTAATGCTTTTGCCAACTAAAAATGTATGACCAAAAAACTCGTCTATAAACATAAAAAATAATGATTACATAAGGGAAATTTTAACGCAACAAAGTGTAAATAATGCATACATTGCAACACATAATAGGATATTTAGGGTAATCACCGTGAATAATTACCTTTGATTTAAGTGTAACCTCACGTAAATATTTACTGCACTCTTATGAAAAAAATAACGGTCTGGTAGATTAACAGACTGCTTTCGTTTATTCTTTTAAAATGCTAAGATACTTTTGTTGTTTACAAAAAGTATCAAAATAGAAAGTATCTTACATAAAATAAATAATTTAGAAGCTTAAGAAACAATTACAAGAGAAACATACAAAATCAAAAGAAAACAAAAGCGTTAGAATAATAAAATAATTTGCATGTGTATAATACAGTAGTCAGAATAAAAGAAAAAATAATCACTGTGGAGGAGATTTTTTACATAGCTTCAGGCTTTGCAGTCCAGACTGTTCAAAAATCCCTACTCCACAGTGATTATTTGCTCTTATTTCAACTATTTTATTATAATGGAGATATAGAAACATTATATAAAACAAGCCTCAAAATAATGTTCAGACATCCCCTGTGGAAGAGTTTTTGAGTACAGTTTTCAGCTTTAAAGCTAAAAATTGCACCCAAAAATACTGCCCTACGGGTGATGTCCGTCCATTATTTTGAGACTTGATAATAAAATACACATTTCCTTAATATGTGAATTTCTTTGTTCGAAGTCAGACAGTAAAATGATAAAAAATCTATCCCAACTGCATTGAAACAAGGCTGAATATCACTGCTGGGCATCCCCTATGGAGTTTGGTGTTTTCAGGTTTACAGTTTTCTTTTCAGTTCAATAAAACTCCTTCACAGGTGATATTTGGCAGTAATTTGTAAGTCTCAATGATATAGTGACAGTAAAATTTTTTACCAAAATTAAATCTCTCTTTTGGATTTCTTTTGAGTAGTCCATACAGTAAATCTTTCATCACAGATGAACAACCACTTGGAATGCTATAAGAATAAAATGTTTACAAGATTAAAAACCATAATTCACTTTCCATAATCAGAATCTAAATTACCTGGCATTTTCTTTATACAAAGAGTTACCGTCTTGAATATAATTAAAAATACAATTACCTTAAATGAATACACTTTTATTATTATAAAACATTAACCTTTTCTAAAGCAATTCTGTGAAGAAAAAGAAAATGAACCCAGCCTACAGAATTATACAAGTAGCCCACCAAATCAACTAAAAGTTAAACCTAAGCACATAAATATGATTTGCACACACATAATATACGTCAGTGTTTGAAATATGTCTTTATTAAGATGGTAAAGTTTCAGTTCAAATAAACACTTGGAACACCTTTTTCAAAGTAAAATTATGTCAGGTCACTGTGGAGAAGAGTAGTGAAACTTCATATCAAGGATAAACATCCAAATTCTACATGACATTAGGATTTCATGTCTTTATTAAGTTGATAAAGTTTCAGATCAAATAAACAATTGGAACACCTTTATCAAGGTAAAATTATATCAAATCACT
>JAULBZ010002380.1:0-18912 GCA_032360805.1 Neoturris breviconis | reverse complement strand
TTTTCAGCCAAGTTGGCTGAAAATATTCTGAAAAACCTCTCCTCCACAGCGATGACCGGCTGTTATTTCGAGCCCTGCAAGCCTGACCGTCAGGGTAGAAATTTTCGCAATTATCTAATTTATGAGTTGAATAAAACATGCTTGTTGCAAGCATTTAATTTTGCAAGTTGGCAAAATGTTTCATTCACGAAAACTTAAATTCACAAAGGAAGAAAATTTCATATTTGATTTCGCAAATTCAACAAAGGGGTGGGTGAAAACAAAGATTTTCTTTAGTAGGTCATTCTCAATGCTTTATTTGTTCCTAGATACGATGCCAGGGAACTGTGAGAAAAATAGTTTTGGCTAAAGGGGAAAGAAAAGATAATAAAAACATTTAATGTCGTCAATTTTGGGCAAATTCGCGAAATTTATGTATGCATAAATTTCTATACTTAATAAGGTAACTTTACTGCATATCATGGTGAAACAAGATGAAAAAAAAGTTTGGTGATGTACTTACCTGTGTTCCAGTAAGATCTTCTTCACCATCTAACTCCATTTTTACGGGATCATGAGGTGGTAATCCCATCGGATATACGATCATCACTGAACCCCTCATTTTATCAAGTGAATCTTGTACATCATCAAATGTTAAACATTTATTTACTTGTACTAGATCCTAAATGAAAATGTAAAATACTTGCATAAAAGGACTTCTGCTTTTATCAATATATGCTTCATGTTCTCCAACGTATTTTCTATTAGTGAACTACCTTTACAGTATTAAAAGAATTTTTTGTTGTTGAAAATTTCCAGTTCCGAGGGTCGAAAGTGGTCCTGGGTCTGTTTGGAAAACGTGAAAAGTCACCAATTAAATGAAGAATATATTTCTTTATTATTCATTATATTTTTTATAAGATTCTTTTATTAAAAAAATCTTCCTTTGTTGTGTATTGTCATTATATTACTAATTTGCATTGGGAGTAATTATTAATGTAAAAAAAAACAATATACTCTTAGAAGTAATTAACTGTTTTACGATCCTAAAGTGGATATAACATTTAGTTAGACTTCAATTCTTGAAATTTTAAAAATTATTTTTTATATTTTTATCATTTTAAAAGTTTGAGGAGAGAGCTTCTATAAAATACAAAATGGTTGCCAAAAAAGATTTATGGTCAAGGTCACGTGACTCTGGTCAAATCCTTCTAAACAGAATTCCAATTTAAAATGGTGTTTTATCGAAAAAGCGTCATACAAATATAACAAATTTTGTCTTTATTTTATTTAAATAGAATTCTAAGTCAACAGATATTTTGTTTATAATTATCATGGAGCACTGATGACGTCACAAGAACAGTGTTTTGCGTATGAAACCATGGCAACAAAAATTGCATATGTCGACGACCAGGTTTAGCAGACTGCTGAGAACCATGCATAAACCGTAACCATAAACCACAACCACAGATTATAACCATAAACCAAATCCATAAACCATAACTGTAAACCATACCATGCCACAACTATACCTTAGCTATAATCATATCATAACCCTAATAGTACCATAATCATGCCATAACAATAATCATAACCATGTCGAACGATAACCAAAGCATAAACCTATAAACCTAAATGATAACCAGAACCAAAACGTGCACTAATCTACAAGCCTAAATCATAACCAAACCATAAACCTTATTGTCCAACCAAAAACCTAACTATAAAGTTTAAAGGGGAACTAAGGTCTGGAATTTCTTTTTCTAAATTTCAGTCTAAGATGTCTAATAAATCATATAATATCAGTAAATTTAATCAAAAGTTCAAAAATTGCCACGAAAGTCTAGAAGCATGATTATCGGAAGATCGCTATGACGTTACCATGTTACCACAGGGCCACAAACAGTCAAGAGACCAAGTATCATAGCCATACCATGAACCTATTTACCTAAATCACACTATTAACCTATAAACCATTATTCATAACAATACGATAGCAATATCATAACAACAACGTAACCATAACCATACCATAATCATACTATAACCATGCCACTTCATGTCATAACCATACCATAGCCATAACTATACCAGTACTATACCGTAACCATACTATTCCACTAACATATCTTTACAATAGTCAAACAATACCATAACCACACCATATACCCTAAATCATAACCAAAACCAAACCATACCATGAAACTAACTATAAACCTTAATCGTAACCAAACCATAATTCTAAAATTATAAAATGAAACCAGTAACTGGAAATACAGTATTCAAAACCTCCCAACTTTACTGTGCAAAAACTTCAATGTTTAAATTCTCCCGCTAGAATTGTTAGTCATACGCCAAAATACCGCTAGGTTTGGAACAACCATGACGACAATGAAAATGAAAGCCAAAATCAATGTATTTGTTGCCACAGTACAAATCCAAAAAGAAAAAGAAAAACATGGACAAAACCAATGTATTTGTTGCTATGCACAAATCCAATAACAAGAACGTAGTTCATTGCCTTTTTAACGCTATGCTACTCCGTCACAAGCATCAAAAGATATAAGAAGACATGAGGCTATAAGGAAAGGTATTGTATTTAAAAATATTGACATACCTTTGAAACTTGTGCTTTAGCTTCAGACCTCGTTCTGTTTATAATATCAGCCATTTTTGAATTGGGTGCTATGCCTGTTCTTCGACCAACAGGATCTTTAAATTCAACACTGCCACCTTGAGGGTAACATTTCTTTGACCAGCTATCTTCTAATTTTAATTCACTAACTTGATCATCAGTTAGTCCTTGCATATTCGGAGGAATTGTAATACCATGTTTGGCTAATGTCTCAAGTTCTAAAATTCAGTTCTAGAAATTCACTACGGCAATCAACTATGGAGGAGTGCATTTGAACATGTTCAAATGTACTCCTGCACAGATGATTGCCGTAGAGAATTTCAAAAACGGAAATTGCAGATATTTTACATCTAATTTTTGCCAGGAACACATCACTGATATAGACAAAATGGCTGATAGGTAAATCTATAGTACTTTAAAGTCTAAAATTTAACCTCACATATGGTTAATAAACCTGTGAAGTAAAAATGTGACAGTGGTTGCAGATCATTTCTAACAAACATCAGTACTAAAGGGAGATTAATTCTGGAAGCATCCAATGAAACATATTTTCATATGTTTTAATATACTTCAACTTACCATAATATAATCTCTCTATTTTCAATCTACCATTATAGATTTTGACTAGCTGTGGGATTAATTCAGATAGAGGTTCTTTTACAGTTGTCTCAAACAAAAATTGACTTTGATCACCTTTCTTTATGTGTAGTTTAACCATTATTTATTTGTTCTAAACTAAAGAGAAAGTTAAGTTAAAAAAACTCTAATAAGTGTCCCCTTTAAAATATTGGAATTTAATAAATGTCTCCCTCTACTAAGCGCACCTCTCCTAAGAGAGTGCTTTGTTTAAAAAATTGCCAGAAGTGTTTGAAAATGTCGTTTATATAGTTAGTAGTTGCTAGAATAAAAATAAATACAAAACAATTTCATTGTTACTTTTATATTAAAAACCAAAATAGAAAGAGAACTATAAAATCATGGTGTATGTTTTATTTATAATCTTTTAAATATCTCACTTCTACAACTTTAGTGTTTTATTAATAAGGGACTCTCAAAATTTTGCTCAAAAACCAACTTTTTCTGTTAGGGTTAAATCAACTAAAATTGGCAAAATTCAACAAAAATGAATCTATACAGAAGTGTGTTAGGCCAATGAGCTTACAATGGATTGGTTTCTTCAGTACAAAGAATCCATTCTATTGCAAGATCATTGACTCAGTACTCTCCTCCGTAGATTTTATTTTTGAAACAGTCCCAAAGCGCCTCCCTTTTTTAAGGCCTCTCCTCCTCTGATACGCACCCCTCGAAAATCCTCGAAAATTTATAATAAGTGCCCAGATGCTTTTTTGAGGATTTACCGGATTATATCATACAAAAAAAAAATCAAAAAAATCAAAGTTACGGTAAAGAAAGCAGCCCACCAAACCAACTGAAAGTTAAACCTAAGCACAATACACACATTATACAGTGTTTGAAATATGTCTTTATTAAGATGGTAGAGTTTCAGGTCAAATAGGAAAGGGAGTAGGAAAGTCGATAAGTTGAGTTAATGATTGGAACAAAGAGAAATTATAAACACCAGTTCCAGATGAATTGGTACCATTAATGTCAGCCAGAGTGATAAGCGTTGAAGTTACCAAAAAACGAAAAAGATTCATGGTCAAAGTCTCATAGAAAATTGCATATAAATGAAATATTAATTACATATAAAAAATGTCTCCACTTCTCCCCTTATCATTTGGGTATGATATTTCTTAAGTTTTATTTGAATGTGGTCAAATCCTCATAGACATTTTTGAAAAAATCCGGAGTCGACGAAAATTGGAAAGATTTGGCTGGTGGTCTCGTAATAATACCTAGAACGTCAATACCGTCAATGGTACCACACCTTTTCAGTTCATCCAAAACTTGGAATCAAATTTAAAAAATATTTGGCAAGTCCTTCCAAAATATCACCTCGCATGCTGATTTGAAATTTGAAAATTGTGGCACTTCAGGAACATAGTTTAAGAAAAGCAAGATGCCGCTGTCCGTTCTGCAAAGGGATAGTAATAGTCCATCCAAACTTTGGTGGGCTAAAAATATAACAAAACAAACCATAAATGATCAATTATGCGCTGCTTCTAAATAAGCACTGCACTTAAATAACTGCCACACTATTTTCAAAATATTTAAAATAAGCACCTCACTTTTTTTCATGTTCTGGTGTTTATTTAAGTAAGTTAAATTTAAAAGCATGCTTATAATAAAAATGTCGTCACAACTTTACTCTAATCTACTTTAATTTGAAAATGCATTTTTCTTTAGCACGAGTACCAGCTTCCTCAGTCCGATGATGAAAACTGATGATTGGGGTATAGAGAGAGGTAATGTACGATTTTTCTTCGACATAAAAGGTTTTGTTATTAAACAAGGAAAATTAACATCTACACGCTAAAAAGTAAATGAACCATTTCTCATACAAAATAAATACACGTTTTTTTATAAGTAACACGTTTATAAGAAACAAATTTCTTCCATAAGTCAAGCAACAGTACTATAAAGAGCTTAAATGGCTTAGCAATACCAAATAAATTGACATACACTCAAAAATTTTAATGTAAAACCTGCAATGGAGTCCAGTGACAAACCTAAATCGAATATACTTTATCTCTAGCTACATTCTTATAATTCTTGGCAATAACTATCCCTTCATGCTCCATAATGCCCTACAAACTCATGGATTGCTTAGCAACAATTTAAGCAACTTCAGCACCACAAATACCATTTATTAAGCAACATTACCAATGCCTGACCTTGATTGCTTATAAAACATAACAAGTATATATAACGTATCATATATGAATAAATACCATAAAAGATAAGAATTCGTTATACATTCATAATACATTCATAATGGGGAAAAGTGCAAGTGGAAACTTGCATTTCAGATGGTAGTAACACGATCCATTGAGTCATGTTTTTTTTCTTCTGGATGGTGTTTCTGCCGTTTGGGGTAAAACCAGAATGTAGTCTGGTTTAAATGTGATACCTTATCATTAAAAAAAAACGGTAGAAAATTTAATCGGCATTAAAATTAGTCGGTTAAATATTTAGTCACCTAAGGAAGATTTAGTCACTTACTCACAATTATCAAGAATAGATTAAGTGTTTACATTCATATTTTTACAAATCAATTTTACAAATTTGCAAGCACATCACTCTCTGTGACTTCTACAATTTCAACTGCCTTGTAAACATTTGCTTTTTCTTTAAATTCCCTGTCATTTCTTCATTTTAGATAAGCAAATCTACCTCTTCCTCACTGTCTTCAAAATGGTCAGCTCTAGACAAGCTTTTTTAATTGCTTTAATTTTGAGTAGATATTACACTGTTTTTTCACATAGTTTCCGGTTTTAACCAAAAAAGTTTGGAAATACCAAAATTGGGTTAAGTAGTTTCAAACTATTACTATTAGCTTAAATTTGACAAAAGGAATTTCCCGACAATTTTGCCACAATGAGTAAAATAGAATCATATGAATATTCCCAAAATTTGAAGTTGAATTTTTAGAAAAAAAGTAAATAATAAATCTAGATGGGAGAGGAAAGGGGACAGAATCCTAACCTCTCCAAGTCTTGTTGTACATCTTCGCTTATAACAATAAGATTTTTGATATGATACCATTGGAGACCTTCTATACCAAAACGAATTTATTATGAATTATTCCAGGTTCCTCAAATGTTTGGCCTTAGTTACTGTATTATAAGCTTGTATTAAAAAAGTGGTTTAGTAGCAGTAAAAATCTTGGTAAAAAATATGTTGTGACGCTACAAGTAAAATACAAATGCGGAAAACGACTTGGAATTCACAGATATCTATCTTGTTGATTTATCAAGTAGACTTAAGACTAAGAATCTAGGTATTTTTGCAAACTCGACAAATTCTGTTGTTCCTAGCAGCCTAGTACCCAGACTCTTGAACCATATTCGAATGTTCATGCCATTCGTCTTGTTAATAAATAGTTAGGCTTTTTGTCAAAGTTGAAATTTCGAATTTTTGCTTGAATTTCACATTTTCTCATATATTTATTACTATGATTGTACTTAGAGTGAATTAAATTCCATGTGGACTAAATATAGCAAATTTTACCATCTTTCATATTTGTTCACCTAAAAATCTGTGATTAGGGTCGTCCGCAAAACTTAATCCAAGAAAATATTGCATAAAGCATAACCTCCATTCTGCAAGTGTTAAAGTAACTGCTTGTTAACACTGTAGCGGAGGGCTTTTTAATAATATTTTCAGACAATTTGGCTGTGAATATCCTGAAAAATCTCTCCTCCACCAATGATGACCAGCAGTTATTTTAATCCCACGTATATGGTAAAAATTGTCGTTATTCGATAGGAAATCTTTATCTTCGAAGTTACCTGCGATCAACGACCGCTTAGAAATTTTGTTCTTCATCAGTGTTATCAATAATAGTCTGCGATGAATCTGTACTATCAGTCTCATCTCCATAATCAACATCTGCGTTCAATGGGTCATTATTCATTTGTGGTACTAAAACATATCTATCGCTATTCGTGACACGAATCGCCTGGTCCTTCCAACTTTTTGGTCGTTTGTAAAAAGCTGATTCCATTGGATCACGTGATGCTTGTGAGGTGGATGGTCTTGACGTACTTTGGTTGTTTATTTCATCAAATAATTCTTCTTCTGAATATTCGTCACTTGCGTCCAATTTTCCAACATCATGTTTGGTCGGGTGACTATCGTTACTGTTGAATGTTTCCCCACCTATTTGCCAAAATGGATCAATTTGAGGAAATTCAATTCGTTTTTTATCAGTTGTGTTTGCATTCTTTCCAATAATTTCGCGTAAAAATAAGCGCCACCATAAATATAAAACCAGCATGAATAAACAACAGCAAGCTGTAAGTATAATCTATGACAAAGTTAAGGTAAGTTATTTGCATGAAAGAGATACTAGTAAACGATAATGAAAATGATAAGTTCCTTCGCGAAGCAACTCTCACCCTTGACTTCTAACACTCTTCTGCATCGTTTTCAGATGGATTAATAACTGAAGATACTTTGGCGAATTTAGCCTCAATTCGCAAATACTTCAAGAAATTTTTAAATAATTAAAACGAAATTAAGGAGGATGTGTGATGTCAATTTTGAAATGGAATGTCTTGTTGTGACTTTCACTGCAACTTTTTCGCCTTAATAGATTATGATCAATTGTTTATTTAGATCAAAGGTAGATTTCCACCAGGCCAAAAATTTGCTGCGAAAGCCAAAAGATATTCCATTGGTAGGAATTGACGTGACATTATTGTGGCATCAATTTCTACCAATGGGATGTCTTCCTTAGGCTTTCGCAGCAAATTATTCATTTAGTAGTACTCTTCCTTAAATATGTTATTTTGAAAGGATACAATAAGGAGAATTAGTTTTAGAAATTTGTTAGGTTTTTGTTGTATTTGTTTCACTTTCACTTTCTTTGAACACCAATCCATCTTCACTCCTCCACCTGCTGTTAGCACTGATACTGTTTTCCATCCTCTTTTGCATCGACAGTATCTTCCTCTTTGCTCACCATGCTTGCAGTCTATTACCAACTAAAGATTGATATCCATTAGGCAGAAAATTCCTTGTCTAAGCCAAAAGAAGACATTACATTGGTAGAAATTGACGTCACACGTTGTATGATGTCAATTTCTACCAATGGAACGTCTTCCTTTGGCTTACACATGGAATTTTTCGCCTACTAGAAAACGTCGCACAGCGTGAAAGATTACTGAATACAGTCCCATATACATATATAGAAATACACAGTACGAATACAGAGTTATTCAGGCTCTTATTCGTTAGTCCTTCATGTAATGGTCAGGTCAGTAAACTTAATACATTTTTAACCAAATACACACATATATAGTCGGATATCACTTGTGGAGGAGTGTTTTTCAGTATAGTTTTCAGCTACAAAATTAAAAACTATATTAAAAAACCCTTCTTCACAGGTGATGTCCAGTAGTTATTTCCAGGCTTGATGAGGATAGGCCTATTGCCATGCAACAAAAAGGAAGGCTATTGCATTGCAACAAGTTCTACTTTGAGCAGCCAATACCTCCTTTTCATGTATTTGGGAACAAGTCTACTCACAAGAAGTACTAACTGAAGATTATTTTTCAGTTATATCCCAATTGGCAAAAACTTGTTCAAGGTCCACATTTGAAGATGTTAGAATGTTTCCAGTGTTGTTCCAGCGTCTTTACAGCTGACTTTGAACATGTTTTTGCCCATTGGGATTCAGGTCGTATAAATAAACTAGCACTTGTTTGGTTTCTTCGTTAGGAACAAACTAATCATTCTCACATCTTTTGGATTGACATCTTCATATTTCATTCTTTCTTTTGCTAAAGGACTTTTATCAATCATATCATCCATCACTTTCTTTTCATGATCTTTTATACCTTCAACCAAACTCTTGCAACGGTTATTTTCAAAATCAAATGCCTGAAAAAGACAGAACAAAATTTCTATAGATGAAGTGTCCTCTTCTGGCTATCACAGTGAATTTATTGCATAGTTGTAATCAACCTAAAACACCCAGGAAGTTTAAACTTTCTTGAAAACATCTGACTCTCTGCACAACGCAAGAGACTACTGAATATGGACCCGTACGTGTAATACTGTGTAATACGCGAGTTATACGGGTCCATGTTCAGTAGTCTTTCACGCTGTGCTGATATTAACTCGCTTGAATTTGGAAGAAATATTGCCAATACTGATATAGTTTTAAGATAATACAACAAAAAATATAGCTTCAGTGTTCGAAATAAGAAGAAATAATCACTGTGAAGGAGAGATTTTTGAGCATTTCTTCAGGCTTTCTAGCCCGAAGCAATGCTCAAAAATCCCTCCTCCACAGTGATTATTTCTTCTTCTTTCGAACACTGAGCTTGTTATTCACGTTAGATGATACTTTTCCAATCATCTTTATGAAAAAAATAAACTACGAATAATTGCATGACATCTTAGTGGAAAAAAACTTGTTCAAAGTTAGCAGTCAAAGACCCTATAACAATGTCAAAGACGTTGTTCTAGTGTCTTTACTGCATGCTTTGAACAATTTTTGCCCACTGGGTAGTATTATACTCACAGAAGTAGGCAATTCTTTATCATCTAACAATGTGGTACATCGTTCGACAGGTTCGCATTTACCTTGTTCTACACGAAGAAAACTTCGATAGCCATTATATTTCTTGGCACAATTAAAAGGTTGACAATGGTTCCGAGGGTTCTAAATGAAGCAGTATTTAAAATAAGAATAAATAATCACTGTCTAGGATTAATTTTTGGGTATAGTTTCAGACTTTATAATCCGAAGCTATAATCAAAAAATCTCTTCTTCACAGTGACAATATGCTTTGATTTCGAACACTGGGTGATGAAAGTCAGAAAAGTTGTATTTTATAAAATGTATAAACGTATATGATGGGTATTTCATCGTAGAAAACAATTACAAATAATAAAAACAATAAGCAGTGTGAAAGACTGCAGAATACAGACACAAATATCTCCATATTTGGACTGTGTATTGTCATATATGGTAATACACAGTCCGTATACAGAGATATACAGGAACAAATTCCCGTATGCTGCACTTTGATACTAATAGATATGATTGAAATAACTGCAAAAAATGACAAACCTCGTCTATTCCTTTACATCGCACATAGATCTTTGGGCCTCCTTTGAATAATTCTAAAAGAATAAACTAGCTAGAATTGTGTGGAAAGAATCATTTATGCGTTGACATATTCAGTCCAGTGTTCGAAATAAGAGTAGGTAAACACTGTGGATGAGGAATTTTTCAACATGTCCCCAGGCTCTCTATACTAAAGCTATGTCCAAAAATCATTCCTCCACAGTGATTATTTGTTTTTATTTCCATCACTGACATACTTTCACAAGTGAACTTAAAGAATATTTATCTTACGTTTCATCCATGAACCGCTCTCTTCCTGTATTGTTGTATTAAAAGGTATTTCATGTACAATAGCTTGATCACCAATTTTCTTCAAATGAAATTTACATGATCCGATTCGATCCATAGGGTACTAAACAGAGGTGTTAACTATTATGTCTACAAAAAGATCAACATGCACCGCTCAAATCAGATTATACAAATTAACCCAATTAATGCTATTACCGCCCTCCCAAAAAAATTGTTTTATAACTTATTTTGCCTTGTTTTTTGTGATTTGTCTTGTTTAACTGAATCTGGTAACTCTTTCCAAATTTGGTGTTCGAAAAATTTGGCAAAAAATTATTTTCCAATTAACTGTTACCTTTTCCACAGCTTGGCTGAAAATATTCTGAAAAATCTCTATTCCACATTGTTATTTCAAGCCCTGCACAGGTAAATGTTTCATTGTCAGGGGTACACATAGTACACAATGTACCACAGTTAATTGATGCGATGTTCATTTTATATGATTATAGGATTATACTATAAACAACAGATTGCATAACAGTTTTATGACATTATTCCGTAATTTATAGACCAAAGTGTATATTTTGCAGCCAAGACAACCTGGAGAATATTATGACGTCCTATGGGCAGGCACGACACATCATACACCATTTGTTATTGATTTTTGTTTACTTCGGGTCAAAATAGTAGCTGACCAAATTTAATGGCCAAGCTCCTATTAGTTTATGAATTATGAAGAGGGAGAATATGGTGTATAGGACCCCTAGTCTGGATACCAAATTGAATCTCTTTTATCACCCCTTTAATATACCTAACATCCTTGAAGAAAGAAAGTAAAGACACATTTAAAAGTATATTTTTGAGACAGTCCCTAACATGTTTAAAACAATAATTAACTTACAATATTAGGAAAAACATAAGTAACATTTTTCTTTTTACCACTATCTATTTTAGCAGGAAACCCACCAAATAGTTTCATAGACTAAAGAAATAAAAACAACCATATATAGAACTATCATTCAGAAAAGGACTGAAATCATTTGAAGATCAGCAAACAGAACCATTCACTATTTTGATCACTTAAAGTTTCGATTATCAATGTTCACTAACTCTTTACCCAATCACAATAGTACGACTTTTTGATAACTGAAGTAGAAAAGAACATAGACTGCAGTGGTTGAAATAAGCGTAAATAATCACTGCAGAAGAGAGATCTTTGAACATAGTTTCACTGCACTCTCAAAACACTTTGCAGCTGAAGACACTGCAGTGTAATTTAGATTGTTATTTTGCTGAACATCATCTGTGAAGCTGAAAACTGTACGAAATCAAAGGTACAGTATTGAAAGTGGCCCACCAAACCAATTGAAAGTTAAACCTAAGCAAATAAAATATGATCTACATACACACATTATGCAGTGTTATGTCTTTATAAAGATGGTAAAGTTTTAGGTCAAATAAACAATTGGAACACATTTTTCTTGGAAAAAATTATGTCAGGACACTGAAATTTCATATCGAGGATAAACACCCAAATTTTACATGACATTAGGATTTCATATCCTTATTAAGTTGATAAAGTTTCAGGTCAAATAAACAATTGGAAAACCCTTATGAAGGTAAAATTATGTCAGGTCACTGTGGAGGAGAGTAGTAAAATTTCATATCAAGGATAAACACCCAAATTAGCATTAGGATTTCATATCCTTATTAAATTGATAAAGTTTTAGGTCAAATAAACAATTGGATAAAATGATATCAAATCACTGTGGAGGAAAGTAGTGAAATTTCATATCACAACCTGAAGCAATGATCAAAAATCACTCCTCCACAGTGGATATGAATTGGGTACACACATTATACATCATAGCATTATGTACACACCAAATAAAAATAGAAAATACACCTATGTAGTATTAGTTGCGCTTTTAAAGACTTGTATATGCATAATGCATATGTATATGCATATGTATCGGTATGTATGTACATATGTATATGTATATGCATGTATGTGCATAAGATGTACACATATACTATATACTATAACACATATTATATTATTTGACTATACTATGTTTTTATTGGTAGTAGAAACCATGCAGTTATTTTTTTTTATAAAAGTTAACACATAGAATATCTAAAAGGTGTTTGTCATTTTCTGTTATAAAAATTAATAAATAAAGAATAATGAAATAGAACAATAATTTAAAAAAGGCTTCCTCTGTTGAATTGTGTATTGTCATTATATTATTAATTTGCATTGGAAGTAATTATTAATGCTATAAAAACCAACTTATACTCATAGTAGTAATTAAATGTTATAAGACCATAAAGTGAATAACATTAATATTTATTTCAAAATTGAAGAAGGAAGCTTTCTGAAATCAATATGGATATTTCAAAAAATTGAGGAATAAGCTTCCCCAAAATATGGCTGATAAAAAGATTATGGTCAAAGTCTCATAGAAGTCTAAGTCCAAATGTGACTCAAATCCTTATAAACTGAATTCCAAAATTTTCTACATTGAAATCTGTACATAATATTAGCCTGCATTGAAACCTATATATAAATATAGCTTGAAATGTTTGAAATAAATATGTGGGGAAGAGCACCGATGTTGATTCCCTGTTGACTCTCTTCTCCACAGATACTATTATCACTTATTTAACATTTTGTTACCTCACAATCTTCATCACCAGGTTCAACCAACCAACAACATTCAGGTTCATGGGCTTTCACGATAATACTCGATTCTCTTGCATTATTTGCTATCATTAGAACTATAGAAGAAACATCAAATAAGTATATAGTTTGTATTAAGCTTAAGATTTTTCAGAATATATTCAGCCAATGAGGTTTTGGACAATACAAACCTAAAAATAACTGCCATAACTGTTTTTTAGTGTTTGGCAGATATATTCAGGCTTGGATAATGCTGCTCAATAATGTTTATATTGTACTCAAAAAACAAGAACTTTTCGAATATCTTTGTGAGGAAAAATGAAAGTTGACTGATTTTTCTAACTTATTTTCTTTCTCATACTCTTTTAAGCTCAGCTAATGAATACTATATACATATACTTATAATCACCATTAACATTCTATAATTGGTAAATGAACTTATTTTCAGGGATCAGCCCCAAATAGATTTGCAAACAGAGAACAACCGTGTTTCTTTCTAAATGTGTGTCACGTCAATGAAAATTAAAATTAACTATCTACCCGCACACACAAAAAAGCTTACATGCCCGTGCGGCCAGGGCAGACCGAATGAAAACCAGCTCTAGCAGCATTCATTGCACATATATACATATATATATATATATATATATATATATATAGATATATAACCAAACTGTCAAAGCAAAACTGAAAACTATTCTGAATGTAGTCTTACTATAGTTTTACTTACAAAATCTAATTCCTAAATCACCTTCTTCAACTGGAAATATACCAGAATTCTAAAATAACGACACAAAACTGGACTATAAGAAACTAGACAAGCGATTGAAATAAGAGTAAATACTGTATTTCCTCGATTAAGCACGCTGGGGCGTTTATTTATTTAGACAGTTTTAGGGCGCACTTATTCAAGGGGGGCACTTATTTAAATTCTTTGCAAAATTAAAAAAGAAAAACATAACTAAATGAATGTAATACATATATGTTGTTACGTATTACCAGTTGTCATACTAATTTCATATTTGTTATTTAAATAAACGTGTATAAACTTAAAAAATAACTTATAAAAGCATCTAGGCTATACACCCACATGAATATACATGTATTAGACTAATTTAAAACAGAAAAGAAAGTTCGTTTTTATTAATAAGTTTTTTTTAAGAAGAGAGGGATGGCGCTTATTTAATATAATTCTAATTAGGGGGCACTTATTCGAGGGAGGCACTTATTCAAGGGGAGCGCTTATTTGAGGAGGGGCGCTTAATCGTGGAAATATTAGTCACTGCAGAGGAAGAAGTTTTTAGAATAGCTTTAGGCTTGGTAGCCTGGAGCTACGCTCAAAAATCATTCCTCCAGGGATTATTTGCTCTTATTTTGACTACTGTCAAAACTCAATAACAAGGTGAGAAACAAAACAAACTGCCAACTGACTTGCAGAGAAAATCAGAATGTTAGTCTATAGAGTGAATCTGGCTACCAACAAAAATAACATGCATGTTTTCTTTTATAAACGCAGCCTAGGATCCTGCCTATAGCGCTAATGTTACTTACGAAGCAAAAATAAAACTCAAGAAAGAATGTAGGTAAAGCAAGAATGTAAACGTATATGTTGAAGAATTTATATATTGATATATTGAATATTGTTGAAGAATTCATCAATAGTGTCAAAATGAGCTTTTATTATTATTTCCTCTCACAAATGTTTCTGCCCTTAAAGTAATCATGTGGAGGGGGATTCTTGAGTGATGCATAATCAGGCTACAAAGTCTGAAGCTAAAAAATCCCTCCTCCACAGTCTGCTTTTACTTCAAATAATGTAGATGCGATAGCCTTAACGTCAATGTACAAAATAGATTATCTCACCTCGACATTGAAATCTTTTGCTTCAACATATACCAGAATCATAATAATACATGTAAAATGCATTTTGTTATATTCTTACTAAAGAAAGAGGTAGATATATAGTATGTGACATGATTTTTTAAAGATAAACAACTATAATTGCTTTCTACCAATGTTGGATTTATCCTATTATGCAGTGGTAGAAATAAAGAGTTTAGGGACCGCCTCAAAAATATAATCTACCAAAGAAACCAATCCATTGCAAGTGCATTGACCTAATACTCTTCTGCACAGATTCATTTTTGTTGAGTTGGTCCCTTAGGAGAAAATCAGATTGTAAGAAAATAATTTAAATTTGACAATTTCTTACAACAGCCAACAAAAACATGTTCAAAGTCAGCAATACCACGTTAGAACAACGTTCCGTGAACGTTGTTCTAACATTATTTTGCTGACTTTGAACAGGTTTTTGCTGGCTGGGTTATTTCCTTACTTCACATTGGTAAATTCAAGAAAAAAAAGAAAGAATCAGTAAAAGAAAATAAACCTATGGATTTAATAGGAAATCAGTTTAACATTTCTATGTATATACTATATTATTATATGAGCATTTGATCACATTCACCTTGTATTTTTTTCCAAGTCTGCAAGAATAATATGTGTAATCGCTCATACATATACATTCCCAGAAACGATGAATGAGCCTCCCTATGTGGAAAATACTAGAGCATAATATATTACCAACCATTGAATCAATTTCTTCCAAATATTCTTGCAGACTTGGAAGAAAATACAAGGTGAATGTGACTAAATGTTTATCAAGATCTCACAAAAGTAGAGAAGCAACATAGAGTAATGATCATTTAGTCCCTTCCAAAATTGAAAGGAACAATTCTGGAATCAGAATTTATAAATTTAATGTTGATCTTAATCTGTTTATAAATCAAGTGATAACTCCCTAGACCACTGGTCAAACGAAGCCAACATTTCATGCAACATGTGCGACATATGCAACACGTTTGAAATGCATTGCAACATTCCATGCAACATAAAAAATCTTGCATGAGCGATGCGACAAAAATGAATGCGCTTATTTTAACGTTTATTTGATGCAACATCCATGTCAAATGAAGCAAACATCTTATGCAACAATGTTGCACAAAATGTCTAATGTTGTTTGACCAGCGCCTAATTAAAAGTAATTATATCACCTGAATCAATGGATTAGAAAGGACTTTGACACAATCAGTGAAAAAACAAATGATTATAAATTCAGAAGGATCATACTTTAAAAAGGATAACAAGATAAAATAAAAACATTGTGATTCAGCAGACCTCTGAATTCAAGTTGACATTCTCCTGCGGAAATAAATCTTTGAAGACTAATTTGCAGCCTGTCTAGAGATTTGGATTGTAATTTCAGCCATTTTCAATACGGTGTATTCTATTATATCAAGTTTATTACATGAAATCATTAATTAATGCGAATTTGATATGATAAATTTGCGCTAATAAATTTGCAGGTTTTTTTGTATCGCATCATATTTTAAAATGTTAATTTGACGCATGTAACAAAAATGTTTGTCATTATTTGCAATACTGTAATGCTGAAATTAAGTGGCACAGTGTGAATAAGCACCCCAGTTTGAATAAGCGCTTGTTTTTTTTCTCAAAAATTAAATAAGCGCCCAACTTGAATACACCTTTTCTTAAATAAGCATATACAAAATTCACCCAAGGCTTAGTTATGCCTATAGATGTTAAAATCTCAGCTTCATAATATATATATTGATTGTACTAAAAGAAAATGGATATCATTTTACACTTACAATGATTTACATCAAACATTGTTAGGAAATGCTTAATTTGTACTATATATATATTGATTGTGCTAAAACAAAAACTTTCACATTTAAAATAATGTTTCTATTAAAAAATGATTATGAAGAGTCAATGAGTAGTTGTAATCGATTAGTACAAGAATAAGAAGTTCATTATCAATAGCACATATACGATTTTAATTTAATTTAAGAATATGAAATTAAATTTGCACAAATAATTATGGGCTATATCAGTGAGACCATCACTAAAAGAATTTTGAGCACAAGGTGATGACCACCTTAATATAACCTCATAATACAGTTAAAATTTTTTTGTACATATACACAGCATATATGAATTTGCTTAGTATTTCTTTATTTAAATAAATGTTTAAAAGTACTTGGTATATTCTGGACCATATCACTAGTTAACATAGAGCGCCCATGTTCATTAAAAGTGGCTTCATTCAACATTTTCGTAAACGTACAAGCGGCATAGCAACCAAGAAGTTTTTTATGTTCATGATCTTGAAGTTCTGCCCAATATGATAACAACCCAATTGCTCCTGATAAAATATCACCTTGACCTCCACAACGTCGAGCACTCCCTCCAATTGCTACACATTTTTGTGAAGAGTTGAATATTTGATCTTTTTCACCCTTATGAACAATTGTAAGGTCAGGTAGGTACTGAGATATTGCTGTTTCCTCAACTGAATTTTTTAATACAACTTTACAAAGTCTTTGGAATTCAATCTCATTTGGTGTTATGATTGCATTAGAAAAATCTTGCAGCAACTCAGGTTTTTGTGTAACAACAAATAATCCGTCCGCATCAATGATGGTTAATTTTTTAGAATTTTTTAAAATTTCTAAAAGTTTCTCTGTTAACTGCACAACCTTTTCTTCTCGTCCTAATCCTGGACCAATAACCACTGCATGTAATCGTGGTAGCCATGTTTGTATTTGTTCTATTGCATCTTCATCATCTAGAATTGGATGAACAATTAAGTCTGGACTGTAGCACTTGATTGCAGTTCCAGCTGATTTGGAGCAAAACACATGAGCCAAATCAGCTCCAAGTCGAAGTGCAGTTATGGCAGCATAGTATGGTGCACCTGTGTATTCACGACTACCACCAATTATACCAATACGACCACATTGACCTTTATGCAATTGCAGTGATAATTTTGGAACAATCTTTAAAATATCACTGAAAGTAAATTCAACAAGCTGATGCTGCATTGACATAGCTCGATAAGATTGATACAGCACACTTGAGAAATAGAGCAAATGTTTCTTCATTAACTCCCTTTGCTATAAAAAAATGAAATTAAAGATATAATATTAAAATATTAAAAGAGACAATAAATGAAAGAAGTTCACCAAATGATACTATGGACTATAGACACATACGCAGTAATCCTGTAATATTGTTATGCTTGTGACGTTTTAGAACATGAATTACTTGCATGAAAATGATGTTTTACTTCAAGAGCAAGATAAAGAATTATAAAATAAATACTACATAAGATAAAACATTTATGACATAGTTTTTTTTCAGTAATTTCTTTGAACTATAAACATAGCCATCTTCATCATCAATTTTATCTCGATCCAAATGATCATCCTTGTCACGGTCTGAATCTGTTATGTTTTCATAGATTAAGCCCTGATGGTTCAAATCTGTGACATTGACAATAATGTGAGCATTCGAATAAACAATAAGAACACATTTTTCAAGGTAAAATTAGGTGTAGGGTGTAGGGTTTTCATGAAATTTCAGATCAAGAACACAATGAAGTGCAATATATAACTGTACATCCCCCCTCCCCAGCAGTAATGCTTACGTAGCAGCCTTATGGTAAGTGTACTACGAATAAAACCCGAAGTTTAATATCTCTTATCTCTGATAAACAGGAAATTTTCTATACACTCCTTTTGATCTGAAAATTAGTTTTAT
>JAULBZ010002379.1:0-18912 GCA_032360805.1 Neoturris breviconis | reverse complement strand
ATTCATTCATTCATTCATTCATTCATTCATTCATTCATTCATTCATTCATTCATTCATTCATTCATTCATTCATTCAATCATTCATTCATTCATTCATTCTGCAAGACATTAGTTTCTATGAAGAAAGTATTATTCAAAACTTATTCATTCACCTTTCTGAAAATAAATGAAATAAAAATTTCGTTGCATAAGCAAACGTACACAACCTAGCGTAATATAGCTACCGTGAACATTTTTACACTCAAAAACTTTTGATTTCTTGTTGTGATTGGATATCTTTTTTACAGCCTTGGTAACTACATTGCGAACAAACTACCCAGTGGGCAAAAACTTGTTCAAAGTTAACAGTAAAGACACTAGAATAACGTTGAATGCCGTGGTTCTAGCGGCTTTACTGCTGACTTTGAACAAGTTTTTGCCCACTGGCGACCTCGTTCCCAGGGCTTTTTCTCTCTTTACATTTGTTAAGAAAGAAGAACCCCTGGGAACGAGGTTGGCCCACTGGGTATAACTTACTTCTATTGTGTCCGTTTGTAAAGGTCTAGCTACCACGGGTGGAGTGGGGGGAGACATTGTATCTTGAATATCGTAACCTTTATTAACTGCTGATATAGCACTTTTTTGTGGTAGAAATATATCTCTATTTGTTGGTATACTTCTTATCGATGGTGTTTGTGATACATTATGATTGACAGGAACAAAGAATGCTTTTTTGTTTCCCCTAAAATAAAATCTATGCGTGTTATAAAGCGCTATATACACAAATAATCGTATGTGATTTGATCCACGCTACATGTAAAGTATTGATCCGAATGAATGCGATATAATTCCCAGTCAATTATAGCAACAACCTCGTTCCCAGGGCTTCTTCTCTCTTGACAAACGTCAAGAGAGAAGAAGCCCTGGGAATGAGGTTGTTATAGCAGGGTATGGAGATGTAATTGTGCGCTGTATATGTAAAAATATTTACACGTGTTATCATGCGCTATAGCTATGCAAATTGATACAGATATATGTGTGATATTTACACCATGTTTATGCGTTATACACGTCCTCCCGATTGTTAAAATCTTCGAAAATTCGTAAAACAACCGACGAGAAGACAGTTTGTCGTATTCACTTTCTCAGATGCAATTAATGTTTTTTAAAGACGATTGTACGCTTAGAAAGATGCAAATCCACACGATTATTTTTTTCTCCAAATAATTTCTTGAAATCTGCAGACGGGAGAAGAGAGATTACTAAATAATCTTTATAAGAAATAAAAAGATTTTAAGTTTATTATCGCATTTTTGCATCTCAATGTCTTATATTAGAAAAAAAAACATTGCATCTCTGCTCGACCTTGCCGAAAATCTTTCCCACAGGCGAAGAATATTTGTATACAATTATTGATGCTGTAAACTCAAAATGTTAACGTACAAATGTTTTCAAAAGGATCCACTCTGTCATGATATATATTCCTTAAATATTAACTGCTCCGGGGTTTTATCACATACATATTGACTTCTCCGGGGTTTTATCACATACATATTGACTGTTCCGGGGTTTTATCACATACATAGACTAGTTACCTCTTAATGCAAATACTTCCTAGGCTACTGGATAAAATAATTCTACAAATCTGCGTGTATGTATGTGTGTATGTGCTCGATGTTTTTTTTAAAAAAAATAAATAAGTTAATAATTCTTTGAGTCGTATGGAGTCATCATTTTAATATATTTTGCCCACATAGCGTTGGTCTAGGTGTCAGCTACTATCTAACATTGGTCTATGTGTCAGTCATTTATTTAGCGTTGCGTGTCAACCACTTATCTCGTATATTCTGGGTATTGCTCCACGTGTACACCTAATAAACGCAAAGTATTAATGTAATATACCTTGTTCGTACTACAATCGTCAGAAAAATAAATTGAGACAAACTGTAGCCGATTTCATAAGAAACACTTCCTTTAATCAATGTTGTTAGATGTTTTTGTGACTACATTGATTAGCTACAGAAAACAACAGACTATGCGAGATATTCGAACTTCTTCTGTGGATCAGGCTACTTTTTATATTCTGTGATATAACCATTTTAAAGAGATCGTTTAACTTACCGATTTTTTCGTACACAAAACAAGACCATTAATACTATCATGACAACAAGAAGCGGGATAATTACCCAGAAGACAATATACCAATCTAAATGAAAAATTTGATAGGTGAGAATTAGCGGAGAAGAGTTCGTAGTCAACAATACTAAATGTGATTGGCTCTTCATGAAAAAAGTCAATAAATATATAGCAAGTTCGATGATATAACATTTTTTTTCATAGCTACATTTAACCCAAAGCCTAAAGTGAAAACATGGTGAAAATGATTTTGAATAGAATGAAACAGTTTGAAAGGTTGCTTAAAGCAATCCCGTATATCTCCGTATAAGGACTGTATATAGCCATATATGGCATTCCGTATCCCGTATTTCCGTACACGGACTGTATATTGCCATATATGGCATCCGGTATTCCATATTTCCGTACACGGACTGTATATTGCTATATATGGTAATACACAGTCCATATACGGAGATATACAGAATCGTGGCAGTCTTTCACACTGTGAGAAACAAGAGGTTTTACCAGTGGGCAAAAACTTATTCAAAGTCAACATTAAAGACGCTAGACCAACGTCGAACGGCGTTGTTCTAGCATCTTTACTGTTGACTTTGAGCAAGTCTTTGCCCACTGGGTATTTGTTTACCTTTGTGCCAACTGCTAGAAGATTCTCCAGCTAAAAATAGAAAATTAGAACCACATTTACACAAATTGAACACCATTTGGTCACAGAGAGAAAGACTATACAACGCTGATCAATTACATAGATCGAATTACCGCCAGTAGCCAGTTTTGTTCTCCAACATTTCCACGGCAGTTGTTTCAGATATATTGCAAGATACATTTACAACTGATTCATTGGAGTTATTGTCTGAATCGGTAAAACTACACCCACTGAGGCGGAACGGAATTGTATACTGGAGATACTTTTAGGTGTCATATTCCTTCTATTGTTCCTAATATTTTCACATCTTTAATTTTCACGCACCCGTTTTCGCCCGTTTTTTGCCCATTTTTCATCTGTTCTTCGCCCGTTTTTCGTCAGTTTTTCACCTTTAGTGCGTGAAATTAATCTCTTTAATTTTTGCACACCTTAAGTGCGGCGCTAAAATTAAAAGGGTGCAAAAATAAAAAGTAGTAAGGTAGAAAGCTTTAGAACATACCAGTTGGACAAGGTACTATGCATACACCGATATCTTTAGTGTTTTTAACGCATGGTTTGTAGTTGCAGTCTCTGACACGACTGTGATATCCTTTTACAGCACAGCTAGTATTACAACTACCCCATGCTCCCCATGCACCAACCTCTGGAGCTATAAAAAAGGATAAAGAAAACATACAATATTCAGTAATGCTTCAACCTCGTTCCCAGGGCTTCTCTCTTGACATTTGTTAAGAGAGAAGAAGCCCTGGGAATGAGGTTGGTAATGCTTAAGATTAGTTGCTCTTTATTTTAAGCAGTACTGCTTCCAGCCACCTCTTCCAGTGCGCAAAAAAAGCAGTAAAGACACTAAAGAAACTAGAATAACGTCAAACGATGTTGTCCTGGCGTCTTTACTGTGGACTTTGAACAAGATTTTCTTTTGATTTTCTTTTTCCAACTATCGTACGTTTTTTTATACAGCACAACATGGTAGTCGGAGGGCAGAATCCGCCGCCCCCAGCACTAATAGGGTTAAACACTTAATGGTTATAAGGGATTGTATAAAGACAGAAGCAGCCATTAAAAATGACGTCATCAGAAAAAAGCCGACGTCAGCAAAATTATATGTGGGCAAAAAATCGTTCAAAGCCCACAGTAAAGACCCTAAAACAATGTCACTCTGGCGTCTTTACTGTTGACTTTGAACAAGTTTTTGCTCACCGAGTTGTTGTTCTTTTCGATGGGGTAACCCCTTTAAATATTGCTTAGTGGACAAAAACTTGTTTATGAAGTAAAGATGCTGAAACAACGTCGAACGACGTTGTTCTAACGTCTTTACTGCGAACTTTAAACAAGTCTTTGCTTACTGGGTAGGAACTTACTATATGTTGTGATTTGTACATTTAATGATGCTTCTCCATGGGTGTTTTTCAACGTACATACATACGTTCCAAGATTTTCATCACTGACTGTCAGATTAAGTGTTGGTGCAGTGGATAGAACATTAGAACTTCCTTGTTTGGTCCATGTTTTATCAGGTACTGGAAAACCAGTACCGTCACACGTACAATAAAACATAGCGTCATCTTGATTGCATGTTGGAACCAGTGTGATAGTTGGAGTAACTGAAAAAATAAAACAGAATTTAAACACAGTAATACCCCTAATGTCGCCACGTCGTTTTGACGTTATTTTGACATTAATCCGACGTATTGTGCCCACTGGATGTACAGGACTGAAGAAAATTCAAAAAATTATATTTGCAGAGAAGAGTGCTATATTTACCCAGTGAGCAAAAACTTGTTCAAAGTCAGCAGTAAAGACGCTAGCACAACGTCGGAGGCGTTGTTCTAGTGTATTTACTGCTGACTTTAAACAAGTTTTTGTCAACTGAGTATCTTGAAGATTGATTCCTACAGAACGACACCAATCATTTGCAGTTCCAATCTCGGTGGGCACATAGCGTCAAAACAACGTCGCGACATTGTTTTTGATGCTGTTTTGACGTTGATCCGACATCGTGAGTCGAAAGGCATACTGTTGCCCACAATATTATTTAGGAGGTGTTCTCCATATAATAGATTGTTCCACAAACTCAACGTCTGGCGAAAAACCCTGGCGAAGTAATACCCCACAGCACTTTTTTTGCTGCGGGGAGGATCTGCGGAACAGGCTACTATATAATAAGTGAATATGAATTACTGTGGGACAACAAGATCAATCCCAGTGAACATAAAGTTTTCCAAAGGTCAGCAGTACAGACGCTAGAATAACATCGTTCGACGTTGTTCTAGTGTCTTTACTGCATACTCCGAACAAATATCAACCCGTTGCAATCATTATTTACTGTAGACTGTACTCGTAGTTTTACTAGAACCGGCAGAAACGGAACGAAAACGAGAAATTGGGAAATCGGAAAATTTTCTTTAAAAACCTTAAGGGGGCTCTTGAGCCTTAATTTGGAAAAAAGTTTTTTTTTACATTTTGGCTAAAAAAGTAATATGTTGGGGGAAGCGCACTTACCTTTTAGTAAGATGGAATTTTTACCAATGGAATGTCTTCTGTTGGCTTTCGCGCGGAATTATCCGCCTAACAGACTACCAAATAGAGACTAATATACCTATCTCCGTATATGGACTGCGTTTAATACCATATATGGTAATCCGTATATTAAGCGAGACGAGACCGCATGCATGCTCTAATGTAAACGGAGCTTTACCTTTCACAGTGATAGTGTGCATTACAGTTCCTCCTACTCCTTCACTGTTCGATGGTGTACACGTGTATATTCCTTCACTGTTTTGCTATAATATAAAAAACGAGTACATACACAGAAAACGAGTACATACACAGAAAACGGGAATACGCGTTGAGGTTGGTTTCCAATAGGCGAAAGATTCTCTGCGAAAGTCAAAATATGGCGTTCTATTTGTAGAAATGTGACATCCATGTGACATCCATTTCTACCAACGGAACGTCTTTTTGGCTTTCATAGGGATTTTATGCCCAGTGTAAATCAACCTTTTAACTTCGCAACATCATGTTAGAGTTTTAATAAAACTAGCAAGGTTCAGTTCAAACGCAGGAATAAATTTTCCCGTTTTCACTACAGAAAACCAGCATCCTCATTTAAATCCTTTAATTCCTTCTTGGTTTCTTTATTTAGTATACTTCAAGCTCATCCCCAGCGCCTTTTGATCAAGGTCTGAGAAAAATAAAAATGAATCAAAAGGCACGAGAGATGAACTTGGTTATTATTCTGTATAATCCACAATTGATTCCAAAGAGTAATGTAACTTTATGCACTTGTGATACAAAAATAAGCACCGCTTACGAAGCCTATTTTGGTGAGGTCGAAACAAGGAATTAACATCGTCACATTTCGACGTATGATGTCCTTGATGTGGTTGAGAACAACTTACATCTACAAAGCCAAGGATATAATTCGTTTGATTTGAAGATATTATGGCGCCATTTTTTTTCCATAAATAGCGTGAAATTGGAGGATTAGCACGTGCTTCACAACTCAATGATACTGTTTGTGAGATGTTTAACTCTTGACTGCTGTTGCTAACAAGAAGTTCAGGTGGATCTGAAAAACAGAAGGAAGTGAAACTTTGACGCGAAATTTCCTTAGTGGTCACACCGACGTCAGAGCAACGTCGGAACGTCGATGTTATTTTGACGTTGATCCAACGACGTGTACTGCAGGGATACACTCAGTTATTCATCATGGAAAACAATTTCGAAATCTACGCTACGATGTAACATTTTTTTCTGTGTATCTAAAAAATCCAGTAATATTTAATTTTCCTTTTTTCCTTACAATCAACAAATTTTCTTGTATGAATTTCCTCTTATACCACTTTTCAATCTTAATTTATAGATCTAAGAAACTAAAAAATTCGATAAATTTTACTAAAGGTAAGTGCAACGTATGCTCAACGATTTCAAGGGGTCAATGTTTCAACGGGTTTCTTCATTGGCTGAATTGACTTAGTTGACTATTCTCTATTAATTGAAACACGTTTACATACAGTGTTGAAGTAGCAAAGATAACTAATCGCTTTCCACCTCACGCCTCTTTTACGCTTAATCGTATGTTTAGTGGACATAACATAGAGAAACTATGTCGGAACAAAACTGTAAGTAAAAACTTGTTATTCTAGCGTCTTTACTGCGGACTTTGAACAAGTTTTTGCCAACTGATGCTGAGAACAATGAATTATCACTGAAAATGTCGATTTGACATTTCAAGAGTATTTGACCATTCACAGTTCCAAATACTCTGCAGTATTGAATAATCAGAGGGGGAGGAGGCTTATTAATTAATGGAATTTTCCCCTCTTCCTCTCATGCTCTTATTACAACCCTTTTTGCATCAAAGCCATATAGTACACTCCTACACAGTATTTTCTGGTATTATTTGTAACCTGGTACAAAGATAGTAAAAATAATATATGGAGGAGGCTTATTAATTAATGGAAATTTTTCCACCTCCCCCTTATGCTCTTATTACAACCCTTTTTGCATCATAGCCATATAGTACACTCCTACACAAAGTTTTCTGGTATTATTTGTAACCTGGTACAAAGATAGTAAAAATAATATACATACAGATGACAATTAGTCGTTTACTTCTTTCTCTTCGTTCTGTTGAACCAGCTACAGTATTTTCAGCTTTACATTTATACAACGCGTCATTGCTTGGGCCAATATTATTTATCGTTAAAATACTTTCTTTTATTTTAGTTGTGGAGTTGGTATATAATATATTTTCAGTAGTAGCACCAACTCGGGTTAGATCATCTATTATCCATGTGAGCTTAGAAATAGGTTTACTTTGTACTATACACACGAATGACGTAGTTTCGCCTCTTTTTAATGTAATTGAACCTCCGTCTATTGAACCAAGGTTAAATTCTGCTGGCCCTAAAAAGAATAAGGTATGAATCATTACTTACTGGCAAGTGACGTAAAAACAACGTCATTTCAATGTTGATATGACGTTGTGAAATGACGTAATATGACGCAATATGACTTCGCGATATTAACTGGTCTTTATTTTCTTAAATGTTATGACAGAGGGAGAAAATAATTTCGCGCAAAAGTTGATTTCTAAGGCTAAAAATGCATTGCAAAAGCCAAAATAAGATATTTCATTGGTAGAAATTGGCGTCACATGATTGTTACGCCAATTTCTACCAATGGAATGTCTTCTTTCGGTATTCGCAGCGAATTTTTCGCCTAGTGAAAATCAACGATAACTAAGATACCATAAATTAATAAAATACCATCTACAGTATGAAAGACACTAAATACGGACCCGTATAGCTTCATATACAGAGGGAGTCCGTATTCAGTAGCATTTCCTACTGTGATCTCTACTTACATTCAACAGTAATATCAGTTTGTGTTTGTTTACTTCCTAATGTATTTCGAACACGACATTGATAAATACCTTCCTCTTCTCTTGAGATACTACTCTTACGAAATTTCAATTTACTTATAAACTTCGATTCATAAGTTTGTGGCGTTATTGCCTCAAGTGTTGATTGGCCAGTTAAATTTGTAAAATTTTGCTGATCGATTGTGTAGAACCATTCAATTATTGATGGAGGATATGATTCTACTGAACACTGGAGATGTGAGATACTATATTCACGTATTTTTTGTTCGGAAGGTAATATATTATTAAACAGTGGTGGATCTATAAGAAATAGGACACCAAGCGGGTATCACCTTGTTCAATGTTTATAGTGAAGACACTAGAACAACTTTGAAAAACGTTCTTCTAGCGTCTTTACTGCAGCAGACTTTGAACAAGTTTTTGCCCACTGGGTTATTACAGAAAGTACAGTAAAAACGAAGTGGATTACCCTAAATCTGCGATTACGCTTTTCCCGATCGGTAAATCGGAATTTACAATCGGTAAATCGTAGAAAATAGTAAATTGGATACAGACGGCACAAAGGTTCTTTAAGAAACAAGCGGATACCAAAAATGAAACACTGTGCCGTAGTCTGTTGCTAGCTTGTCCCTAACGCTTTTGACTTTCCTTTAATTTTTCGTGACGCTTACAGTTCAAAATGCTTTGAGGACGAGCTTGTTTTTGATTGGCTAATATGGAAAGCTCTAAACCGCTTCATATAAAAATTATGTACTGGATAAACTAAGTAGCTAGTTACGTTATTTTTAAACGTCATCAAAACACGTCAAATGCTGAATGAACGTCAAATTAGCATTGAAAATGTCTGACGTTGTTTCCCCGTTTCGATTAATGTCGACCCAATGTTGTGATTACTTTACGTCGTTTCAACGTTATTACGACGTCGACTCCTCCGACGTCGTGTGATAATGACATCTATTAGTAACTTACATTCTATCATAAGAGTTGTATTCGTAATAGCAGTATTAGTTCCGTCATTTGCGGTGCATCTATACATCCCATAATCCTCCTTGCGTGCTAATTGTATTTCCAGTAATACTTGAACAATTGATTTCCCTTGACCCTGGGTGAGAATAGTTGATTGGTGAAAAATGAAACGACTGTTCGTTTGTACATCAGTTGTCCATGCCACGGTTGGTGTAGGAAAAGCTTGGACTGTACAGTTAAGTATGATTGTTGTACCGTTTCTAACGACATGTATTTTGTCAGGCTTTTCAAGAAAGTATGGTTTATCTAAACGAATAATAAAGATTAATTACCCAAGCTCGTCTCCAGCCCCTTTTAACGATTTTTTTAAAAAAATTTTCGTCCAAGAAAAATTAAAAAGGGGCTGGCAATGAGCATGAAAGGTATTCTGTTATATTATATTATTTTATTGTTAAGGTTGATTACCGTTAGGCGAAAAATTCATCGCAAATGCCAAAAGAAGATATTCCATTGATAGAAATTGGCATTACACGATGTATTTTGTCAATTTCTACCTATGGAATCTCTTCTCTTGGGTTTCGCACGGAATTTTCCGCCTAATGGAAATCAACCTTAACAATATAATAATATAATATAACAGAATATCTTTTATTTCAATTTCTTACAGAAATGGAAACGGCTACTACGGTGGATAGTTAGCTTGAAATTAAAAGAGCGACCACGCCCAACTTAAGTTTATATTAGAAGTGGACGACACTCAAAATTAAGTTTACGGTTGGAGTGACCTCACTCAAAAAAATAATTTTGTAGTGGATATATGCGATGCGATCATAAGTCCAAAGTTAAGTTTGTGGCGGAAGTGACCACGCCCACAATTGAGTTTAGAATGGAAGCATCCCCACCAGAAGTTAGGTTTTGTAGGAAGAAAACACACCCAATTTGTTTTAATGGAAGTAAACATAATCTAATAAGGGCGAATCTCTACCTAGGAGTTCGCTCGAATTCTAAATGAAGCCATTGCATTGGTTGAAAGCGACGTCATCTGACAGTAATTATTGGGAAAAATAAAACGAAACAAAACATTCAAAAAGAGGCTACTCACGTGATACAACCATAGTTGTTGATTTTTGTGTTTTCTGCTCTCCCATTCCAGGAACAACATTTATTGCTTCGCATTTATAATTTCCAAAATCATCTTGTTGAATCATCTGGAAAGCCAATGTACTTGTAACATGTTCACTGTCTACATTGACATTAGTTATTGTGTATTGAGCATGAGGTGATGTGATTACAATATTGTTTTTATACCAAGTTATACTTGGTAGAGGGTTCCCTTCAACTTGACACTCGATTTTAGCATTTGTTGCGAATTCTATAGTTTCATATTGGGACGGCGGAAAGGAGATTATAGTAGCCGGATCTGAAAATAATAAAACACCAACATTAAAATATCGTTAATGATTCCTACTGATAGCAGATCGTAAAACCCGAATATAAGCACGTGGGATAGATTTCAAAGGTCTTTTAAGGGTACGTTTGAACGATACAATTAATCGGGCCAATTTTGGCTACCATCTTGAAAAATCGGCTACGACCCGGAAAAATCGGTACTCTTTCTACAGATTTTTCCTAGTCGTATTTGATTTTTTAAGATGGTAGCCAAAATCGGTCCGATTAATTGTAGCGTGTAAACGTAGCTTAAGAAAGTCTTATACATCGGAAAGCTTTATACATTGAAGAGAGCTTATACGCCGAAATTTACGGTATCACATCACAACATCTGACGCTACGTTTCAATTCACGCTGGGAAAGTAACTACTAACAGTAAAGTAAGTCTGTCCTTATGTTAAAGGTCTGAGAAAAATTGAAAACTTCAGAATTTATTAGGAAGCTTGTGTTGACATACCGCAAAACCTCGATTTAAAATGGACGGGCTTATACACAAGTGTTGTATATTTCCGTTAACAAAAGCATTTAATAAATAATTACACATTATTTGGTATAATTTTGGTCGAATGAATTTTGTTTACTCTAAAACAAATGAAAACTAACAATTTTTGTCAATCAGTATGTCATATTCTACATTCTCCTGTTATAGCTTACTCGTAAACAACCGTACGGGTTATTATTAAGAAAATAATTGGGAAGAGGCATACAATCGTTACGATATCTTCGCATTGATATTTAGTTTGTTCCTTCAGTATCAGCTTGGAATTAGTGAATCTACTTTTTTAAATAAATACAAACAGGTAATGTAAAAGGGCTAAGAGTAAAATTTTAAGTTAAAATTTAAATCGTAAAGAGTAAATTCCATTAGGCAGAAAATTCCCGTGAAAGCCAAAAGGGAAATGTGACGTGTGATGTTATTTTCTACCAATAAGATATTTTCTTTTACAAATAAGTATCGAACGCGTGTATCGTTATATATATGTCTATATAACCAGTGGACAAAAACTTGTTCAAAGTCAACAGTAAAGACGTTAAAACAACGTCAAACAACGTTGTTCTATAGCGTCTTTAGTGCGGACTTTGAACAAGTTTTTTCCCACTGTGTACGCAGGCTGTTTACGGAGATATGCGGAAATTCGGTAGTTGTTCATGACTTATAAGAATATTTACGGCTTTACCGACACTTTGTACTACTGTACAGACCCGCATAGTTATACGGCACCTGTTATGACTTGCTATTTCTGTAGCAGTGGTTTTTAAAAGTGTCCACCTGTCCTAACAAATCAATCTAAGAATAATGTTATTTAAGGCTGTAGTTGTAAAAGAGCCAGTAAGGTATATGTTTGAATCGAGAGTATTACTATTAGTCAAGGAGCCAGTGACATAATTGATCAATCCATGTAATACAGAAGGTTTGGTCCCAAAAAAATACTGACCATATAAATTTGAGTATATTAAGCTTGGCCAGCTGGTCTGTTAATGGGAGGTCCGGCCCCAATGGACACTCAAAATCTTCCATTATTTTACATTGACATAACCCATTTCGTAAATGCGCATAAAACTTTGGTACAACCATACTAATTGTTGAAAACTGCGAGCTGAGTAAAATGGGGGAAGGCATTGCTGCCTTGCAATGACTCGAAATTTGACATGTTATAAACCTATATGGTAAATGGTTGAAATTTTGCACAGAGAAAGCAGCTTATAATGTGACATAAACATTGGATGAATAGCTTACCAAAAAATCCGGGGGTAAATGCAGGTCAGCTGACCTCAAAATGCTGAATGACGTCATTGAGTAATATAGAGGGTATTACAACCCATAGGGTAAATGGTTGTAATTTTGCATAGAGAAATTATGTTATAAGTTTAAAGAAATTAATATTGTTTTTGTTGTTGTTGTTGTTGTTGTTGTTATTGTTGTTGTTATTATTGCTGTTGTTGTGGTAACAAAATTATTCACTTACATCTAACAATAAGGGTGGTTTCAGCTGATATTTCATTGTAGGTGTTATTTGCAAAGAATTCATATATCCCGCCATCCTCTCGTTTAATTGAATCGATACCTCCTTGACTTATAACATAAACAAGACCAGAGTTATTTGACTCGATTATTTCTGATGTATTTAGTTTTTGAGTTGCATTCGGTTGGATCCATATTATAGATGGTTTCGGATCACCGTGTATTTTGAAGAACATATGAAATTTGTCTCCTTCAACCAGATCAATTGTTGAATTTGATTTAGATGTTAAAGTGGTTTTAACTGTTAATAAGATTAGAATGAACAATTATTGAAAAAAGTTAAAAGGTTTACAACGGTACACCATGTTCATGGCTTCAACCCCTTTCCCCCAACATAAATACTTGAAAGAAGCCATGGGAACAAGGTTGGTAGATTACCTCATTTATTGCCAAAAAATATCAGATTTAATAATGAGAATTTTGTACGTATTTATTTTCGGGTCTTTCGTACCGTGGTCTGGATTTTGGTTCGGAGCTGCCGAGTGTGAGCCATTTTTGACCAACTTTCATGGTCAAATCTAATGTCGAATAAATTTTGTGAAAAATCATAAAGTTTCAAGAGAATATTATTTTTGGTTCCATGATGCCGCATTTCAAATTTGCTGCGGGCAATCATGCCCCCTTACCTTACCTTACCCATCGTTTGGTAAGGGGGCATTGTGTTAAGGTTATATAGTTTAAACTCACCGTTTACTTTTAAAGATTTCATATCACGCGGTCCTGTTCCTAAGTGATTACTTGGAAGACACTCATAAATTCCTCCATTGCTGTGTTGTATAGGTGATAGATGTATCTCCACATCTGTGGTGTTTTGTAATAATATTGAATCTTTGTATAAGGCATAGTGTGGTTTGGGATTACCATTTGAAACACATGTTATAGTTACATTTTCACCTTGAAATATTATACCTGGATATTGTGGTATTGTGGTTATGGTTATAGTTAAATTGGTTTGATCTGGTTTATCTGAAAGTTAGGTTTATTAGATGGTTAATGCATGATTATAATCTGAGAAAATATCAATATTGAATATAAGTTATTATTAGAATAGGAATTAGTCTAAATGCTTCCTAGTGGGATAAGATACTTGTTCAAAGTCCGCCGTAAATACGCTAGAACAACGTTTACAACATTGTTTTAGCGTCTTTACTACTGACTTTGAACAAGTTTTTTGCCTACTGGTTGCTGCTTATTTAAATTTTTAGTACAATAGTCAACGATCTTGATCAAGTTCATTTCTAATCAAGAACCGATGAAATTTCAGCTCGTTGATTACCGATATTTTATTTTATTTTTAAAGGAATCATAATTGGAATCCACCACCAATGTAAACAAACCATCGTTCGGCATAATATTATATGGTTAAGTACCGTGAAGAACGTTGAATAATACTATTGTGAATAGCAAATGTACAATATACCGAACAGTTCAAGATGTTATCAAAACAAAAAAAAGCCGTTGTTTGATAATTGATAATTTCGGATTTCCTTTAAATCCTTTCTTGAGGCCGCAGAAATTATTATTAGTAAGTAAAAACTTCGATACCAGTCCAATAGCTCACCTCTACGATGAAAAATTAGCTAGATATAAAAAAGATCTGAGAACGAGGTTCATAAAATATAGAATTAGAACAGAATACCCATTTGGCAAAAACTTGTTCAAAGTCCGCAGTAAAGTCGCTAGAACAACGTCGTTCGACATTACTCTAGCCTCTTTACTATTGACTTTGAATTTTTTTTAGCTCACTGGACAGCGCATACCCAATGGACACACACCGTCGGATCAACGTGAAAACGTCGGTTTGACGTTGTCTCAATATTGATCTCACGCAATGTACCTACGGCAGTGTTTGAGTAGTTGTAGATGAAACTGTGAGAACAATCTGTTGCAATTTAACAACCTTGTTCCCAGGGCTTGTTGCCTTTTCAAAAAGGCAAGAAGCCCTGGGAACGAGGTTGGCAATTTGAGAGTTTAACATTTAAAATATCAACCTCGTTTCTTCGTACGGAGAAACCAATCAAATGCAAGATCGTTTAGGAAAGAACTTATTTAGGGGTCCATGTAAAGGCTGCCTAAGATTATATCAACGAGTTTTATACTTTCTTCGGACCAAGAAAAAAATCAACAGCCGCCGGGAACGAGCTTAGTTTGATTTTCCTTAAACGCATTGTATCTCTGTTTATACAGAACGTTTCGCTGTGGGAAAATGTTGATTTGAATTATGTATTCTCTATTCCACATAGCATGTGATCCTTAACCTGTGGTTTGTGGTCTGTTGTTTTCTTTTACATTTGTTGCGCAATTTACTTCTCAATCATACATTCAAACTGATTTATATAAATTATTCAGTGCGTTAAAAATTGAACAAGTAATAATTCCCTGTACGCTCACAAAACGCTCCATATATACAACCCTATGTCCGTACGTAATCCCAAGAATGTTTAAACTCCGTTTAACCCTATACATGCACAGCCCACTAAGTTCGTATGTGATCCCACAGTACAGGACCAATCATGTAAAACGTTGTATACAAACATTATTCCCGTAAGCATAGAACCATCGTGTAGCCGCATAACTATATAGTTATGTAATGGTCACACTAGGTCCAAACAAAATTTAATCATTGTAGGGCAACATTTTTTGAAAGACGACTAAGCATGTGAGACCATTTAAACATACTCACATTGTATGGCAACCAATGAAAGTCTTTCATCATCATTTCCCATCGAATATCCAGCGTGGCATTTATACTCTCCACCGTCGTTTCTATTAATATCATAAATATTCAACGTAGATTCAATTTTAGTTACTGTACCAGCTATAATTTTTGATGTAACATTAAATCTCCCTCCATCGCCGAGTATTATTTGATTTCCTTTATACCATGTTACAATGGATTCTGGTTTGCTTTTAACGCTACATGAAAGAGTGATGTTCTTGTTTTCACCAGTAGTTATCGTCGGCGTAGGAGGGATGATGAAAGTTGGTTTCACTAAAAAATGGAGTTATACTGTCAGCCTTGTACAACAGGAGAGCATACCTCAGTGGTTAAAAACTTGTTCAAAGTTCGCAGTAAAGACGCTAGAACAACATCGAACGATGTTGTTCTAGTGTCTTTAGTGCGGACTTTGAACGAATCTTTAACCATAACTCTATATATGGATATTTCTACCACATACCCAATGGGCACGTGACGTTTTTTTTAAACGTAAAAAGATGGGTAGTCAAAACAACGTCTTTTTTACGTTGAAAAAACATCACATGAGGATAGAGAATATGATGCACTTATTGACGAAAATTATGAGCTACTGTTGTCATTCGAACAAAATAATATAAAAAATAATGTGTTTATTAACAAAAATATTGACCCACGTGTATAAGCTCACCCAAAAGGGCGTCCTTTGATATGTGAAGTTCATAGGCTTATTGTCGAGGATTTACGATATTTATCTAAAGAACATCAAAATAACATCCAAGGCTTTGTAACATCTACCCTGCTGGCACACTACGTCGTAACAACGTCAAAACGGCGTGATGACGTCGTTTTAACGTTGTTATGACGTTGTTATGACGTTGTTATGACGTCGTGTGCCTACTGGGTAAAACGTAAAACAACGTTATTTGGACGTCGACTAAATGTTGCACGGAAAGCTTGTTCTTATAGAATATGCTGTATGTTCTTACCGAGGACGACAAGGTTTGTCGAGTTTTGTATAATAGTACCAGTATCTAACTGCACCTGACACGTGATTACGCTCTCATCTTCTAACTTTAAGCCATTTATTGTTAATGCAGGTTGTATGGCTACGTATGTAACTCGACCATCAAAATCTAGAAATAAAAAACGTCATAGGGAAAGTGCTCCGCAAAGTATAGTTGTACCATAAACTTCTACGCAATATGGCTTTGTCATAGCCATTCAGTCACTCTGAAAGGAAAGGCCACATGGCGAAATAACATGTGAGGTGATGCGGGTCCGATTTCCCGATTAGTTCCGATTCTAGTAAAACTACAACTATAGTCTAACTACACCCACCACAGTTTGATATTTGCATGTAACTAGACCCAAGAGCTTTATCTTCAATAACATATTTTCAAAAAGGTAAGCCAACCTGCGAACGAATTGTTTAGTAAATTATTCTTTTAAAAAAAATCGTTCCCCCTCTCAAGGTCGAAGCCACTACTAGGAGAGGGGTACTTATTTACCCTCTCCATTCTCCTGATAAGGAATACAACTCTCAATCTACCTTATTAACCCTGAAACATGAACGGAAACCACTTTACAGGGGAACATAAAGACAACAGTGCTTCCATGGATGTGATTCGAAATAACAATATTTACAAACCTCAACCTCGTTCCCATGACTTAAAGGCAAGAAGCCTTGGGAACGAGGATGTACAAACCTGGGTTTACGGTGATGAAGGTATTTGTGTCATTTAATCTTTGAATAGTTACTATGTTTGTTATTCCTTTCGTCCATTTGATGTAAACAGCTACATCTGTCACTGAGATCTTCCAGTCAAACGAGGCTGAACTACCGCTATAACCATTTACAATGGGTGGAGGAGTGGAAACGAAGTTACTCGATACGAGTAATGCTAAAAAATAAAACATGAATAGCTATAACGTAAAGGATCGTTTCAGAAATATAATTTTCAGAGAAGAGCACTGAGTCAACGATCTTGTTATTGACTGGTTTTTCGTACCGAAGAAACCAATCCTTTTGCAAGCTCGTTGACGTTTCACTCTTCTGCACAGTTTCATTTTTGTTGAATTTAGTCGAATTTAGTTTTAGAAAAGTTTCTTTTGGCACGAAAATATTAGATGTTTCCAAAAATCGTGCACTTGAATATAGACATTAACGATATCGTAATGTCGGTTAAAATGTCGGTTTAATTTTGTTTCAATGGATAGTTTGTTCATAGTTTGATTTTGAGCAATGAAAGAAGCCGATTATTTGTAAGCATTTTGACATAAACACTCTTCTCTGCAGATACTCAGCCGGAACGCACGACGTTGAAAGAACGTCGAAACAACGTCAAAACGACGTTGTTTTGATGTCGTGTTGACGCTGTTTCGAAATTGTTTCGATATTGCACTTTCGCTAAAAGGTGATTTATTTTTAGTAAAACCTTGTGGCAGAAGGAGACATGAAGAAATTAACACAAATTCGAAACAACAACGTCGTTATTGTAGTAATCCCAACAAAATGATACCTACCCAGCAGGCAAAAACCTGTTCAAAGTAAGCAAAATAACGTTAGAACAATGTTCTTTAAACGTTGTTATAATGTTATTTTTTTGACTTTGAACAGGTTTTTGCCGGCTGGGGTAAAAAATCCTCCCGTACCTTGACAAGAGACAATAAATATTATTTGAAATGACTCCATCATAAAATATCACATGAAGTATCCACCAGAAAATATTAAAAAATATATTTTTAAAAGCTATCTATTTATTTTTCTCATACTTGGTCATGATCATCATACTTCGTACATAACAGAAATATGGATGAAGTTAGTAATGGGAATGTTTTCCCGATCAAAAATATTTTTGATTTAATAGAATTCAAAGTGATTTATTGTTGTGTCATTATTGCACGTAGATAATACTCCTATTTTGATGGTGGTACCTATTACTAACCAATGAGCAAAATCGCATCAAAAGATCTACTTAATAATCCTATATATCTTTCACATACCCATTTAATGGTTCCTTTTATATTCTATTATCAATTAGCATAGTGATTATTATTTTGATACCATAGTTTTATATGGGAAGTGATTATATCAGCTGAATCCCATTGGGTACAGACTTGTTCTAAGTCCGCGATAAAGACGCTAGAACAACGTCTTCGACGTTGATCTAGCGTCTTTACTGCTGACTTTGAACAAGTTTTTGCTCGTTGGGATGGAATATATTATACTATTTATAAAAACGCTTGAGATCGATAAGCATTATAATTATACTGATTATGCTGCTTTTTGTTTTCCCTGTTCCTATTATGTTATTCTTTCCTTAGTGACGGTACTTTGTGAGTTTCTTTTATTATTATGGATCGACGGTGAAAAAGGGTCAGTATAAACTGAGTTATTTGGAACAAAGGAAAAGGTGAAATACCAATATGTATAAGCTCTCTCGTAGGGGTTAGTTACACAACCATCTTTTGTATCAGAGATAATTTCATCTACCACACATTGGCATTCACTTTGCAATAAACACAGATGAACAATGCGCTTGTCACCCCTTTGAGTTTTAGCACATATCTTTCGCACATGCATTTTTCTTGTGAGACTTCTGAATAAGTGCGCAATGGTCACTCG